>JASSUY010024838.1:0-13219 GCA_032466535.1 Forpus xanthops
CCCTGGGCAACCCATTCCAGTGCCTCACCACCCTTACAGGAAAGAATTTCTTCCTCAGATCCAATCTAAACTTCCCCGTTTTAAGTTTGAACCCATTACCCCTTGTCCTCTCAGCACAGTCCCTCATGAAGAGACACTCCCCAGCATCCTATAGCCCCCCTTCAGATACTGGAAGGCTGCTATGAGGTCTCCACGCAGCCTTCTGCATCCTAATCAGAATTATTACTGAATTAAAAACTAGGATTGGTAAGAGATGCCAGTAAATTCCAAAGACTCATTTTGCCAACTTGCCTGAAAGTACTTTTTGCCCACACTTTTCTGTTTACCTTCTATAGTACAGGCTTACATGTGCACCACTAAAACACACTTGCTTCCCTACTGCAGCCATGCAGAACTACTAGGAAATACTTACCAATCAGTGAAACTAGCCAACAAGGCACAGACTGTAAAGTTTAAAGTAATTTAAGGTCTTTTAAAGACTTTAAAGTCTTTAAGAGACCTCAAAGGCAACCAACAAACTGAGATGGAGATGGCAACACTGTCAGCCATCTGTTAGCATTAGACACTGGCATTGTCTGGCACTTAAGAGTGAAGGATTATGTCAGCAGGCACCTGTAATTTTACGAAGTGGAAAAAAATACCAAGTAAGGCAGCTGACAGCTCTATGGCACTTCTGTCCTCTATGACCATAGCTAGGCAGATGGAAGCTAATGCAGCCAGCAGGAGGATTAATTTCCACTTAAGCCTTTGGCATGGAATATGGGGAAATTGGAAATTAAGTTAAAAGACCCACAGGAAAGTTTAGGATCATCTATTCTGATTTCCAGTATCCCAGGATATTCAATTCTCCACAGTTATCCTACATGAAGTTCAAGAAGGAGAATCCCCTTACAAATAACCACAGCTCTTCAAGACTTTCCATCCCTAGGTACATACCAGTATGGACACATGAGCTTGCCCTTGGAGATCTTTCAATGTTAACAGCACCTGCAGTACCCATAAGCTTCATGCCAAAGGCACAATGGGTGGCACAAGTGCACAATTCTTCAACTTCCTTATGGTAAACATGAATCTGACTAAAGCCTAATGTTCATAAATGGGCCTGTTCTTGATTTGAAAGCCTTCAAAAGAAATGGAAAATCGCCACCGTCTCTGGTAGTTTGTTCCACTGCTTAACCACTCTGTTACAACATTTGTGTTCTTTCCAAGGTGAACGGCTGACTTGCAGCTTTAATGCTTTTTTCTACTTCACCAAATTAGAGTACATTAGCAGTTAGTACTTTCCCCTCACCGAGTTTTAAAGCACTTATCATGTCATCTTTAATGCTTCTTGTTGACAGTCTTACTGCTTGTTTGAATCTCATTTTCTCTGCACATTCTTCATTTTTCCAGGATGTTTCTTCAAATGTAGACATCAGAAGCATGTGTAGCATTAAAAAAACTCTTAGTATCAAAGCTGTACACAGACATGTAAGACTGCCAAGCAATTACAGTATCAGAAACAACCAAACTGACACAAGTACAGAAACTGCATTCATATAGACTACTACAGAGGCCTTCAAAGAAGGCAGTATTGCCCTATTATACAAATCCTTGAAGTGGGGAAAAGTATAATATAAGAGCAGAGGGGAAGGCGCATTCCTTACCAACTGGCAAATTAACAGCACTACAACAGCTAACAAGGGTGCTCATTTTTCTTTTAGCTTGAATAGTACTACAAATCAAAGCTTTTAGAAGCAGCCTGTTTCTTCCACAAAAATCAAATTATTCCAGTATTACAAATAAAAATAAATGCACATAAACCAGAAAAAGTTACAAATTATCTCCTCCCTCTCTCCAGTCAAGCCATTCTACCTACCTCAAAGCGTAACTGCTCCCTCCAAAGGAGGGTCTCCTTCAAAACCACTACTGTCCATATTAGTCATATATCCTTTTCCTCCTCTGCACAGCCATCTGGGTCTCATTGAGAAGGAACAAAAACCTCTGGGTTTGTATACTAATGAGCTTCTTGCCTGAGAAGCTGAGGGCTTCAGTCACTTACTTATAAGCATAGCAGATAATCTGTAGAAAATGTGCAAGAGACATGACACTGCCCTGAAAACCTTGAAATCTAATTCTAGTTGTTGGATAAATAATCAGAAAGAGCAAGAACTGCAGTGTAAGACCAAGGGCTTACCTTGTTCAACTTTAGAGTATGCAACTGTAGCAACAAATGAGCCAAATTTTACAGGAGCAGTATTTTCTAAATCTACCACCAGAGAAAGGTTTCTCAATTGTAGAGAAAAAGAAAATCTGGATTGCTTGTTATAGTCAGATTACAGAAGTTTAAATACTTGATGGAAATAAGAATGAAATACAAGAATTTCCAGACATTTGTAGCAAAATATTAACCACCCTTTTTCCACATGTCAAACTGTTGTTTAAGTTTTCCTGTTTTTTAAGAGCTGTAGTGTTTTCATACATATCTGATATAAGGAAGCAACAAACTATGTGTATTTGATAACACTTTCAATAGTATTTACTATTCAATTCCAGCACTATGAGCATAATGTTTCCACTGCAACTGGTTTACTCTCCTTTTAATTAAAAGGTAGACTGCATAGTTAATACAGTAAAAATAATTAGGATATTAATTATACTCAGTGCGGCAATATTTAATCCCTCCTGTCATAACCATATGGCAAGACAATTTTAAAGCATATCGTAACACAACCATAAACTGTTAGGTGTTGAAAGACTTTCAGGCTCTGTCTTGCAAAAGCATTTATGTGCAGAAGCATAAAACAAATTCCCCACTGATAATTCTTAGACAGCCAGGTTCATGCCCCTAAATTTCCCCAGGTATCTAGACTCTACAGGGATGAGAACTCAGACCCCATGTCCCATCATACTACTCTCCAAACTCAAAAGGAGTTTTACAGAGCACCTCTCCCACCCATCCCCTTCCTCACCATTCCAAAGTCCTGACAGTCCATGTTAATACTGTGTACATTATAAAACGTGGACTTTATTTCATTCTGGCTATGGGCAGACCATCACCCAAGTCCCAGCGTTCAGCATGAGATCATCATGGTCTTTACTAAGAAAGCCTAACTATCCCAATTAAATTTCTCAATCAACTGTTCTGGCTACAGCTTTGACCTACTTTGGTAGATCACTGTGCAACTGCAAAGAGGACACACACACACAAGACCTAGATGGCTGGCTAAATCACTTCTGTGTATGCTAGGTCTGGGCTATTTTATTTTGTCATGCCATCCCCAGGAAGCACTTCAACCATGCAAAGGGTTTCTTTAGACACTGCACAATAGTGCAGTGGCAGTGCCTTAGCAGCATCACTTCCTCAGTTGATATAATCCAAGGTAAGCCTATATATCCTCCAAGATGATCTGCAAGAAGTCATCCTGTGTTCAACAGTTAAGCCATTGGTACTGCCCAATTTCTTGCATGGTTTTTTCCCCTGCTGAGTTCTTTAAAATGTCCTTTAAAATACATATGCTTGAATAAACATAGAGCTCAATGAAACAATTAAGCTATTCCCTATATAACATTTTAAAGAACTTACCAAATTTGGTGCTGGAATACACAATTCGGGAAACTGACACCTAGAAGTTAAATGCAGGAATTCTCACAATAAACCTCAACACATTAATTTTATTGATGATATGTCATTAGCATAGACACAATAATTTAGGAATACCTATATAGTGTCACAGATATTTTCTTTTTATCCTACAATGGAAAGTGAAGCATACTACAGAATCAGTAAGTCCTTTCAAAAGGTGATGTCTTTACTGTTTCAGAGCATGATACTTTTCACTTCCTAAACCACATCAACAAATTCCATTGAATGAAATAAACAGGGCACTAAATGCCCATAACAGAGAAAAGCACAGTCATTTCTACAAACATCTGGAGAGCCCTACTGCTAGAAAAGAAGTGACTGCTGTCATGGTTTAAGCCCAGCCTGGTTTAAGATAACTCAGAACCACACAGTCGCTCGCCCACTCCCCTCTTCTTCCTCCTGTAGCTCCCGGAGGGATGGGGAGAATGGAAAGAATGTAAATCCCACAGGTTGAGATAAGAACAGCCTAGTAACTAAGGTATAAGACAAACCACTGCTGCTGCCACCAATAATAATGATAAGGGAAGTAACAAGAGGAGAGAATACAACCACCCACCACCCTCCAACTGATACCCAGCCCCACCAGAGCAGCGATCTAGGCCTTCCAGGTAAACTCCCCCAAGTTTCTATACTGGGCATGACATGTTGTGGTATGGAATATCCCGTTGTTAGTTTGGGTCAGGGGTCTTGTATCTGCTTCCTCTCAGCTTCCCATGCCCCTCCTACTGGCACAGCATGAGACTGAAAAATACTTGACTGGAGTAAACATCACTTTGCAACAGCTAAAAAACATCGCTGTGTTATCGGCGTTGTTCTCGGGCTCAAGTCGAAAACACAACACTGCACCAGCTACTTAAGAAGGAGAAAAATGACTGCTACAGCCAAACACAGGACACTTGCATATTACAACATCTTGCTAAGGAGACAGCATATTAAACTGACTTTACCTTGTGGTTCATGTGTGGCATGGACTGCAACAAAGCGAAGTTATTAGAATTTTGTTCTAACAAAATTCATGACATGAAGACTACAAATTACATTACAGAAAGGATTACAGGCTCTTCAGACAGATAAAGCATTGTGTAGCGTGGAAGAGTTGACTAACCCTGTACAATAAAGCTTTTTGGACATTTTATTTCACTTTTTCTGACATGCCAGGAAAAGATCACTGTTAGATTACACTTCCCGTGATACAGTATAATTTGAACACATTAAAACAAATCAAGGCTAACCAAAAGATAACAATTTCAACAATTCCAAGAATTAAACCATGTATGTTACTATTTAAGATAGATTTAAGAAAGAACAAATAGCACTTGATAGCCTGTAAGCTACTTAAGCCATGCAAGATCCTCATGTTTTTACCCCTTAACACACTATAAAGTTACCTTAACAGAAGTTCTTTGGGTAGTTTTTTGTTAATAAGGGCTTCATCATTATTTGAGAAAACCTAAAAACAGAAAGAAAAATCATCACTTAGACCTACAAGACAAAAGCTTTTAGAGAGTCTTTTCACCTTCAACTTAGATGCTGTTAAATTACTGTTCACATTTTCAACATGTCAGTTGGTAATATTATATAATTATCTCAATATACGCAACCGGGCCACACTCACACATACACTTGGCATTCCCTAGTGCTAAGATGTACCTGCAAAAATTGTGAAGCAACATGACAGTCATTAAACAAGCAATATGAAGACACATTTTCATAGTATTCTAGGCAACAGTGAAACTTCTAGAAGTAGCTAGACACATACAAACACACACTAGTTAGCATCCTAAAACTGTCCTATTATAGAAAACAGAATGGGGATACTTTCCAGTTATTCAGGTCCCTTCCTCCATTGTGTGCAGTGTAAATACTTCAGCCCAGGTATGAGAATGTGGATAAAATATAATAATCTAAATAATTTACTGCCACAGGTATGACACCAACTGCTACAGAAGCAAGGGAAGCACCTCAAAAAATGCTACCAGAAAAACTGAAAACACCTCTCACCCAGAATTCCCTAACAGATATCCTAAGGAAAGAAAGTGGAGAGATTGAAAGAAAATGCCAAAGGAAAAAGCAGGCAATACGCAGGAAAATGTTTCTGCAAAAGACAAACAGGATTAGTCAACAGTTAAATAGCTAAGCTTCAAAAAGGAGATACTGATAACTTACTGTAAATACACAGGTTTGAGAAATTTTGCTACAGAAAAAAGGTAATAAAACAATCAGATTTGCAATCAATTTAAAGAATCGCAGTATAGACTGGAGGAAGTCAAAGTCACAAGCAATCACTTCCCCTGCAAAGAGAAGACCATTATGTAGTCATTTGCTGTCTACATTACCTGAAACAAAAGCCAGAAGGAGATTCAACATAGGCAAGAGCTTTCTGAACGCCAAAAGGTGAACTGGAAGTAATCTTTCCCCTGTCCTTCGCTAAGAGTATGCTGTTCCTGACTCAGTGTTATCCCTTGTCCATCCTACCATCACACATTATCACTTACTTGGCAACTATCTGCTTTGCTTCTTGGGAAAATCAGGGGCAAAAAAAGAAATCCACAAAAAAAAAAAAAGCCCAGTCAAACGTGCAACAAAACCAAAGCAAATCAAACCCCAATTCTAGTTCCTTAAGGAGAAAAACATTCATGGCTTTAAGCAGGATGACTGCTTTACATCCCATACCCATCGCTGTCAGTATGCTGACTTGATGCTGAAATACACTATGTACACTAACACTATTTTTAGAAGTGGTTGTCTGAGCTTAGGAATTCATTGATTTATGAATTATCTGCATGCATGCCATTTTAGTATTATATGCTACTCATGCTTTTCAGCTTACAACCTGAAAACAATATGGTATATTGGGATAATTTTTTAGAACAGTCAAAACATAGTCCTGTGTTTATTGCAGCACCCACTTAGAAAAAGAAGATATATATGCCGTTCTCATAGAACCTAACATCACTAAAAAGCAAAGTGAGGAAGTAACTTCTGATGCAGAAAAGGAAGTTACCTCTGTGAAAGCACACTAGGTCTATGGAAAAACCAACAAGTAAACTTAGATCTTAGTAATTCTGGCCCAGATTCTGAGCATTCAGTATCAGAGACCACTAAAAATCTTCTTTAAACTTAATTATTCTACAGTTGCAGGTAAGTCCTCTAAAGTTACATCACCTACTATACACTTCCCACTTGCCTAAGTATTTTTACTCCTTTGCAGACTGCTCCTAGTTAACACGTGCCATCGTTTTGCCAGCACAAAGGTTATCATCCTTTTTTTCTTTACACTCTAGATTCTCAGATGTATAGTAACACGGATATGAGCTCACTGTATGAAGGCAACATAGCATTTAAGTTAGTATATTTGTTGCATTCAAAAAAACAACCTCCTAGTTTGTCTTCCCCTCCCAGACTGTTACACACAATAACTACACTAGTCCTGGAGCATAACTTGTTGGTACACCACAGTCAGCTTGCCACTCTTAAAAGCACCACATATTCGACTCTTCTGGTCTAACAGCTGGTGATCAAGCTCTCCTGTTTTCATCAGAATTACTTATGGAATTGTACACTTGTGGTTTTGTATCAAGTTTGGCAAAGAACTGAAGTATGCTCATAAAATACATTTTTCTCTATGAAGAAACATAGGAATATTCCCACAGTTTATTGTGCTTATCTTAAACATTTGGAAATTCTTTCCAACTAGAAGTTTAAGATCGAAACAAGGTTATACTAATGATTTTGGTGATAGTTTTATTTCAATGATACAATTTTGGTTATTATTTGGTCCTCTTTGAAGAAGACTATTGTCTTTACAGACTAAACAGTTCTGTTGGCATTATGGCTCAGTTCCATGGAGATATTTATGTATCTAATTTCCACTGACATCAGAGTCAATAAGGACTTTCAACCTGTCAACTTTACAAATCAAAAGTTATTAAAAACCAGCCTCAAGAATAGACTTGCTTAGTAGTGTGCTAAAGCAAATAAGTAGGAGTAGACTTAGGAAAAAGGGAAAATTATGCCCGAGACACCCGAAAGAACATCAGCAAAAAGAGAGGACATACATACTGAAAACAAGGCTGAATTATTTATCAGGTCAGGAACAAAACGCAACATTGGGTCACTGTCACCAAAGGAGACAGCAGTTTAGAATTAAATCCATACATTTGTGGCTGACAGGTTAAACATCCTAGTTAGACTGTAAATATTGCCATGTCTAAAAAGCATAGTGTCTTTTAGGTTTTCACTGCCAAGAACGGTACTTATTTACTGTTATTTATGTAGTGACAGCCATTGTAAGGACAAGGTGTTTTAAAGGAAAATCCTGATGAAATAAAATTGAACTTTTATTCAGTTCCCCCGATGTGCAGATTTTTATTACCAAACACAAACCACACAAGCTTGCTGCACATTTCTGTTCCTCAACAGAGACACCTGACTGCTGCCTGTGCAATCTCCCCTTCACCATGCTACTGAAATCACCTCTCACTATAGTGACATGAAAGCCAGCAGATTAGCTTTGCTACCCAGAGCAGCTCACAAGCACACTACAGTTAGGAGTGGCATTCTAAAAAGCTCTCTATTTAAATACAACAGAAAAGTGGAGGAGGAAGGAAAGGGAAAACAATCTTGCTTTACTATAAATTTTGTATTCTCTTACATGTGACACTATAGAGTGCTCTCTAATGGTCAGAGAGCTGCTGCTAGCTGATGCTTTCTTCAGAAATGTACAATTAAAGCATTAGACAGGCAGAACCATTTAACTCTATGCAAGCAGCAAAAGCAAAGGTATCCAGGCAACAAAAGGAGTGTCAGACAAGCAAAGGGATGCACACTGCCAACAGAACAGAACCAAGTATTACCCATGACACAACAGATGGTGGCACAGCACTGGTGCTACATTAAAACTCATGGTAAAACTTTCTGTATCAATAAAATTATGACACACCAAAGTGAACCTTGAAAGGCAATCCCACCTCAAACCAAGCTTGCCTAGAGCAGAGACAGAATGGTCAAGTTTCTTGTTTCAACAACAGACACTACCTGCCCTCCAGGCTCTCACTCCCATGCTCAAGCTGCTCACCACGCTCCATCACAAGCTTTGACTTTGTGCACTTTAAAATCCCAGCCATTCTGGTCTGTTTTGGTCACTAACCTCTCTTTCCCTTGGACTCTCTACGAGAGCTCAGGGCATTGTCTTCAGTAGGCTCACAGCTTCCTCCTTGCTGCCAGCTAGATAACTGCTGGGGTCTTCTACACTGCTCTTTCCTCGGGATGTCTTCTCTTCCAGCACTGCGACAAACTGACCAATGAAAGCAACTAGTACCTCATACGAAACACTTCTGTACTTAATGTGTTGGTCAGCTTAAACAACTAAGGCCCACCTTCAGCGAACAAGATCAAACACCAGGCTGGATAGGGCTTTGAACAAGCTGCTCTAGTGGAAGGTGCTCCTGCCCATGGCAGGGGGCTGGAACGGGACGAGCTTTGAGGTTCTTTCCAACCTAAACCATTCTGTGATTCTATGAAATACATCTGGGAACTTCTCTTTTGATAATGCCTTCTACTGACCTAGGGCTGCCTGTAAGAGCTGCATTGCTTTTGAGTTTCCCCAAAGTACATACTGTCCAATATATAAAAACCTGCCAGGCAGAAGCAGCTGGACACACTGCCCACTTTGCTGCTTGCTTTTCTTCCAGAAGACCCATCATTCTTGTTTTGCCAGCACTGGTATTCATACCACATCATTCACATTTTACTGGAGGGAATCAGTCTGGTGTTGCAAGGTCCTGTTCTCACTGGGTGATTGATCAAGGTCATTTGTCAACTTCAGAGCTGATGTCCACAGCTGCTGAACTCTATCTCAAGGCCTTTAGCTGCTCCAACTGTTAATATGGAGTAGGAAGTGCTTGGAGGTTGCTTTGACTGCTGTCTTGAGCACACAAGAGCATTCTCAATTGACCTAACAGCTCACATCACCCGTTTCTGTGTGTTTTTCAGAAGGGCTGTCACCTACTGCCAACAACGTATTTGGAAATCACCAATCAAGCATTTTCAATGGTATGACCTAATTACTGCAAGCAGCCATGGTAGAAAGGCCTAACAGGTTAGCCTGACCCATTAGCTGAGCTGGTCGTTCATTAATACAAGACTTAGCCTCATCACCAATAGTCACCAATGAGACAGCAATTCCCTGAACTAGCTCGATATTAAGCGTACTTTCACATACTATCATCTTACCAGTGCTGTTATTTAAGGTGCTGTAACACAGATTTATATAAGCACTTAATTCATGTAAATTCTGATACAAACCAAAGAGATACATCTTGTTCTAACCACTAGCAGAGATGGCAAAATAAACCCAAACTGCATGGCAAAATAAACTACCTCTTACCTAATCTTTCATAACTAGAGACAGCTCAGTGCAGGGAATAAATAAATAGATAACAAGTAATCCAACAACTACTGCTTAAACAGTAAGAAATTTGGAAAAAGCTGTTAATTGTATCCTGTATATCCTGTAAACACACATAAAGAGGTGTGAAAAAAACAGGTCTGACAAAGTTTTATCCTTGTCTTTTATGAGTCATACACTGATTGGTAAATCTTTTCTTCAGGTTTTTTTTTCTTTTAAAAGATATTTTAAATGACTATTTCATTCTTCAGATATTTATCCATTATTCCTTTTCTAAGGTTATGCGCTTCCAAATGATGAAGCATTCAGACATTATTCCTAAAAACCAGAACAAAGCATTCAATTAACAGTCAAGTCTACAAATCAGTTTAAAGCAGAACACTGGAAAACCCACATCATCTACTTTATGGACTTGGAGATCAAAAGACCTGTGGCATAAGATTAAAATGAGATGGATGAAGCAACTGTTGACTGCAGACCATCACAAGGGTAGATTGTGCATCATGCAGGTTCTGTGCTTTCTTTTTCTTGACTAGGCAAAGGACAAATCGCTCCTTAAGCACCAAGCAGAAACTCAAATGCAATTTGCAAAAGCCTAAGCTCAAAACACCAGAGAAAGCTACTTTCCTTTGACCACTCACGTAACATTGAAACTGTAAGCAGAAATACTGGAATGGATAATAAGGCAGCTTTCATCACAAAATTCACTGAGACTGTGTGCTCAAATTACAGTTTGTTTCATCATAAATATAACCCATTCAGTTTCATGCAGTCTTGAAGAATTACGCCATTAAATACACATTCTCAGACACTCAGAGCACAACAGGCTTCTGAAAAACGAGCCCGAGACAAAAGTTAGCATCCCTTTGTTTTGGTGCACCAGCATCTGGTTAGGCACAGCCATTCAGTCTCAGCCATCCACAGATTCATCAGAGCCATCCACATCATAGATTCAGAGCCCGTAGGAGTGCACCTTTCAAAACTCCTCTGAATCATCACTTCTGCATATAGCTGTTTTTATTAACATACATATGGCTAAGTTTTACTCACAGTCTCCAATACTAGCATATGAAATTACATACTAATAGCATAACAATGGAGACCTGAAATCATCCCAGAGCGTGAGCATAGAGATTCTTCTGCAGCTCCATGTCCCCAGGAGTTTGCACCACTCTAATTTTGACCGTCACAGCTCCCCCTCCAGCTACACAATCCCAAATCCAGAAGGCAATTCTTTGTCTTACTGTACTTAGCTAAAATTGTAAATGAAACTACAGCTTAAGTCCTGACAGCATGGATAAACGCAGAATCCCAGCTCCTAAGCATGTGTGAAACACAAAATTTGAGTACTAATATTTCCCCCCGATGTAACTGCTCTTCAAAAATACATTTGAAACGTAAAAGCTATAGTTCATTACAGAAATTACTCCATAGCTTCTACAAATCCATTTCATAGCAGTGCTTGATCTGCATCATAAACACTATGTCACAACTGATGGTTTCCCAGTAGTGAGTGTGTGAAATCTTTAATACAAAGAGCAAATCTTCTCTGTGAGGCAATTACCCTAGAGCACATATTGGGAAAAGAAAAAGGTGACACAGAATCTGTGTTGCAGCTGCACAAGCAATGTATGTAGCATATAATTAATAATAGCTTTCAGTTATAAAAGACAAAATTAGATACCTCTTAAGGATTACAAGCAGCAATAATAACTAACTTCAAAGGAAATAGCATCACAGTAGCATTTCCAAAACATCTTTTTCAAACCCTTCCAAGAAAGACATTGAAAATTAAAAGAGAAACTGGACACTCTCTTAATTGCCAGTATTTACCGAAGTTTCTGCTTCTTGAATTTCTGCAGAAGTAGAATAACTTTTATACTTCTGCTGAAGAAGTACACTATTGACCATTTTTTAGAACAACAAGCACATGCAGACATGTTGCCCCTTAATATTTAGATAGCTACTGCACAACTTCAGTTCACGATACCAAAATGCCTTTCCTCTGTGAAGCTCTAACCCCAATTTCAACCTCTCAAGACAAACTTGGCATACAGGTAGAGCTTCACATTTATGCAGATTTGATGTCTTGTCTCCTTATTGATTTAAATTTACAGAACATACTGGTTAACCAGTTGAACAGCAATCAAATCCAACAAAAACAGAGTTT
Source organism: Forpus xanthops (assembly GCA_032466535.1). Taxonomy (NCBI): domain Eukaryota; kingdom Metazoa; phylum Chordata; class Aves; order Psittaciformes; family Psittacidae; genus Forpus; species Forpus xanthops. The sequence continues at coordinate 12,205 of JASSUY010024838.1, forward strand.
ACTATTTCCTTCTGCCTAAAGGAGGACATGGGAGAACAGTGGGATAGAGAAAGTATACCATGAAGTATGGCCAATATTTTTAAGGGGGGCAGCTTGATACCAAATTTAAAGGACTTTCTTGCGGTCTACAAAGCAGTAGCTTGTGGTTCCAAGTAGTCACAAATGTGCAAGCTAAGAAAAGGGCACATTTCCAGTTCCAGTCCTCCTCCAGCAGTCCAGTGGTTCCCCTAAGGCAAACCTAACAAGCCAGAGGGAATCACTCAAGAGACTGGCTGGAGTTGATTTTATCAGCTGAGGTGCCCTTTACTTTAAACAATGCAACTATTGTTGCATTTCCATTACCTCTCTGTACCCAACAGAAATTACTTTAGCCAATTTAGACTCTTACATTCATACTGTAGTTTTGCTTGGGGTTGTGTTTTGGTTTTTTTTGGAGGGTGGGGGTGGAGTGTGGAGACAGGGGACTGGTAGCCGCAGTAGAGAGGTCATTGAAGTCAGCAAAAAAAAACGCATCGTACAGATTCTGTGCTTTCTTTTTCTTAGTCAGGTACAAATTCCTCATTGTGCATCAGACAAACACAATTAGCAAAAGCCTCAGTTCAAAACATGGGGGAAAGGTACTTACTTTCAACCATTCAAGCAACCCTGAGACTACGCAAGACATACTGAAACAGAATCATAGAATAGTTAGGGTTAGCAAGGACCTTAAGATCCAGTTCCAACCCCCCTGCCAGGGGCAGGGACACCTCCTATTACACCATGCCACCCAAGGCTATGTCCAACCTGGCCTTGAACACTGACAGCGATGGAGCATTCCCAACTTCCCTGGGCAACTCATTGCAGTGCCTCAGATCTAATCTAAACTTCTTCTGTTTCAGTTTGAACCCGTTACCCCTTGTCCTACACTACAGTTCCTCATGAAGAGTCCCTCTCCAGCATCCTATAGGCCCCCTTCAGATATTGGAAGGCTGCTATGAGGTCTCCACACAGCCTTCTCTTCTCCAGGCTGAACAGC
>JASSUY010024847.1:0-29664 GCA_032466535.1 Forpus xanthops
CTCAACCTGTGGGAGTTGCATTCTTTTGATTCTCCTTCCCATTTCCCTGGGACTGGGGAAGAAAGAGGGGGGAGTGCACAGAACTGTTTGAGGGGCCTCAAACCACGACAATCACCCATGAATAGCAGTTGTAAGGAGAGTTGGAGACTGGCTTAGAAAAAAGAGAGAACATTCCATGAGAGCAAAATAACCAAAATCAGAAACCATCTTGGAAAATGCCTGCAACACAAGGATTTGGCAATAAACTTTTTAGAAGAAAAAAAAGCTTTTGGTTTCTGGACATAATTCTGCTATCATTTTAAAATAGTGCACAAGACATATAAATGCCAAGTATATTTGTCTCATGGTACTGCACTTTGAAAGTTAAGTTGCTTGATTAGTGCAGTCTCCTGTGTCAGATGATATTTTCAGGTGGAGAATATGCATTTTCCAAAGAAATGCAGACAGAAAACTAACTTGAAAAAAAAACAACTTTATGTAAGAAGCATTCCAATCTTCCTATCATTAATAGCACAGTATATGTCCAGGACTTTCAGTGTTAAGGAATTTGAAAGCAGGAAAAAGGGATGTCAAAGCATATTACCATGGACTTGGAACAAACCAGCTATTTAAAATGAGCAACAAATCCAGGCTTGTAGAGGACAAGAAGATGCAAATTCATGAACCTGTAATGATGAAGGTTGCGAGAGTGTAACTTTCCCCTGGATGTGAATGAAGCACTTAGTTAGCATTAACATGGCTGTCTCAAAGTTTTTTAGGAGGTTTACCTTTGCTCCCTGCAGTACTGACCTGTGGGAGGGTACCTCTAGTAATATCCATTGATGGGGAAACATAAGATGCAGTATTTGCATGAACAGAAAACAAAGGCCTCAAGTATGTGTGGCAAATAATAACTTCTTTATGCAACATGACAACCCACATTTGGAACTCAATTCCTGCTGCCACAGGTTCTCAGTTCTATGACTTGCAGTGCTGGAAATGCCCTTCAGAGCATCTCCTTCTTCAAACTTTCTAACAGTTTGCTTTTGCAGCTCTGCTTAAGGTGAGCTGATGAATTAATTTCATTCCATTTTGCATGATAAATAGGTTCTTTTGAAAAAGAGCTGTACTGTTCATATTGCTTTCTGTCCAATTTTAGTGACTAAGAAGCATTTTCTCAGATCTGTAATGAATCTCCGTAAGTGCTGTCTAAATGGCAGAGTATATAAAGTAGGATGGACCTATAAATTGCTTTATTTCTTCTGTGTAGTGATGTTGGTCATTGTCTCAACAACTTTCAGGGTCTTACTAGTGCCTTAAGAAAATCAGATTTTAAATATCCATCCAACTTAAGCTAAGAATCCATTTGCGTTGCCTGCTGAGAAATAGACTTGTGTGTGTCTAAGTGGTGTAGCAGGTTACTGACTATTTCCCATTGGATTCTGGGTGCTTCATCCTGCTCCTCACACCTGTTTTCCAGTTCAGGGGACTGAGTACCTGTAGAACAAATTGTCTGACTATTAAAGACTGAGGCATTGAAGAAGGCGTTGAGTAACTCATCCTTTTCCTCAGCCTTTGTCACTATGTTTCTTCTGCATCCAGTAAAGGATGGAAATTCTCCTTAGCCTTCCTTCTGTTGATAATGTATTTAGAGAAACATTATTAACTGCCTTCTATGGTAGCAACCTGATTAAATTACAGTTGGGCCTTGGCCTTTCTAATTTTCTCCCCGCACAACCTCACAACATCCCTGTAGTCCTCCAGAGTGGCCTGACCTTCATAAACTCTCTTCTTTTTTCCAGAGTTGCAGCCAAAGTTCTCTGTTCAGCCAGGCTAGTCTTGCTCACCAGTTAATCTTTCTGCACATGAGGACAGTGACTTCCTGCTCCTGTGCCTTTAAGATTTCCTTTCTTGAAGAACGTTCAGCCATCCTGGACTCCTTTGCCCTTCAGGACTTCTTCTCAGAGGACGCTGTCAACCAGTCTCCTAAACAGGCCAATGTCTGCCTTCTGGAAGTTTTACTGACCCTCTCCTTTCTTCAGTGGCAATTTCAAGTGCCCCTGATTTGCTCAGAATTATTTTGGAATTGTTTTACAAAACAAGATTAACTTAGACCTACCTGAGATGTTAGGGTTTGGCAGAACTCATTAATAGTATCAACAGACAAAAAACACTGCAGAAACTAAACTAACCATCCTCAAACCCCTTTATGGACTATGGGTGGCATCAATGTAATTTGCCAATCATTTCAAATAATTGCTAAAAGGGACCAATATTCATCAGGAAATTTTATTTATTGAAAGCAAGACCTTCAGCATCTAATATTTTTCATTTTCCCTTGCACTGACCTTGCACTGGAGATTTTGACTGTGGCACGATCAGGATTGATGGTGGTGATTTGCACTTCATTCTCCCTCTTGATTTCACTTTGTGGCCTATACAAAAATGATTGACTTACTTGCAAAGTATTTCTTCAGTTGGGTCTTGGAGAGTAAAGACAAATAATCACTCTCTGGTATGTTCTGCACTAAGTTTTCATTCTAACAGCTTTTGCTCTGAGGAGAATTTCTGTGTATCATCCATGTTATTTTGACGAAAAGGATTGCAGTAATGAAACAAAATGTTTTAATTGTGTGTATATTTGCAAACAGTATGCTTACTATGGAATTCCTAATAGCTGTTGGGAAGGTCCTGATGATAATTTCACTTACACTTGCTGCCCTTTGGATAATTTTAAAAATCTGCAAGACATGGAACTACAGCATAAGAAGTCTATGAATGAAATATTTCTGTTCTGTTATTATGAAACAATATATTTCAAATATTCCATGTTTCAAGTCTTTTAAAAATATCTTAAAATATATGTGAGTTCAAACTGTTCAACTTAAGTATTTACAAGCTTATGTGTAAGTATGGAATTTACCACTGCACTTTTCTCAGAACTGCTCCAGTGCTCTAGACAGCCATCCATGTGAAAAAATCAAGCCAAAGTCTACAAAACGACATTCAGTCATAGCCAGCTGGGTAACTAATCTGGGAACTCATGTAAAAAATGCTATTGTATTTGAGGCTTGAGTTTTGTTTTGTTTTGCTGTTTGGTTACTTACATGCATATGAAAAACTCTATTAACATTAAAGTTATGCACTACAAAAGCCAAGGAAAGGTTGTTTTCTAAGACAGGATTAGTATTAACATATGATACTGGCAGCATATGTTTGACAGGCTGACTAGGATATGTGCTGTTACTTCAGGATTTCTTTAATAATTGCCTTCAAAGAGACATCTCAGTATTTGCAAGACAGAACAGTTCTTTATTCTGAAAGTGCTAGCAATGGAACTCAAATATCTACCAGATGAGGTGTACACAGTAAACCCCTGAGTCTTAGATAATGAAAGCACAGATAAATTATAAAAGCAACAGCACAGACCTTAAAAACAGCCTGGAGAAAAGAACAGCTACAAAGTTCATTACCTGCTAATCCTGCAGGATTCACATCTCATTAAAGAAGGGATCATTTCAGGCATTGAGGCAGAGCACTGAATTTGTAGGTTTCTAAGATGTTTCTAATTTCCCTGTCAAATACAGGAGTGCTGGAAAAAGGCAGCTCATGTGAAATTAAATGCCTCTTTAAGCAATGATATTATCATAACCAATTAGCAATTGCCAATTTAGTAGTGAACACTGTTTGAAATAGAGCTTCTGATTGGAAGAAAGTGTCTTTGCACAGCAACATGATGGTTTTATGAATCTGCTGCTACTGGAAATACTTCTGCATGTTGAATTGTAAACACCGCATTGCATTTACAAGGTTACATAAAACCTGCCAGACATTACTCAGAACAAGCGAGAGCCAAACAACAGCCAGCTTTCAAATTAATATTACTAATAGCATTGTACTGGGGAAATGGCTATTATTATTTATATTACAGCAGTATGTAGGCATTCTATACAAATTTAGGTCTTCTTAGGCACACTGCAGACACACAGGAAGAGATGATGTCTTAGAGAGCTTAGATCAAAACAAGATAGACAAGATGAGGAAAGGCAAAAGCAAAGAGAGACGCACTGACTCTACTTATGGCCAGGCAAGAAGTGAATGACTGGAGGACAAATGAGGTCTGTTCCACTTGCTTTTCACCACCTTCACTTGCTCCCTCTCTGGTTTCTTGCCCAGCTGGCCTGAACCAGAACAATAGCATCAAAGCTCCATTTTGTAAAAGTGCCCAAGATGGTCTGACACCCAATAGACAATTTTTGACAGATCTGACACCTGTCCTGTTCCCTGGTGCTGGAAACAGTGATATTCCTTTCCTTGTTCCGCTGTTCTTTTTAGGTCTATAAGACAGGGTAATTAAGGGGCATAATGCCTAAACTGGCATTTATTGTTGTATTTTTAAAGGCAGAAATATAAGCTGAACTTCAGAAGTTGTGTGCTTAGCTTGCCTGTATGAATGCTTGCCTTTGTCCTGCTGTTTTATCCCTGATAGTTTTGCATATATTCTCTTTGCTGAGTGTATGTGAACAACTCTCGAGAACAGGGACTATGTGTCCCTACATATTTGTGCTGTTCTTCAACATAAGGAGAAATATAAGAGCAGTGAGACAAAAACATTAGAACAATTGTGTGGGGCAAGTCTTCACTATAGAAGAACAAATAAATGTATGTGATCCAAACCCTTTCATTATGTCCTGTTCTTAGTGACAGCTTAGGAGGTCAAAGATGGGACAGAAACAGTGTTAAGACTTGAAAGAAGTCATAGGCTTTCAAGGCCTGCAGCAGCCTGCTATAATGAATCTTCTTATGCAGTCCAGATGACACCACCAATGTGAGAGCTCTTCCTTGTCACAGAACCTCAGTTTTAGCTGCATATATATGACCTGGTGGACCTGTATTTAGAAAAGCAACTTCTTGATGCCTTAATGACTGTAAAATACAAGTACTCTGCTACCTATCTAGAAGTTTAGTACCCATCCATACAAAATGCTTATATACAGGCCACTGCTGGCTATTGCATAGGTGAGACAAGATGCAGGACAAACACATGTAATGTATACATTCCCGTCTTTATTTGTTGGAAATGCCTTGATTTAGAAATTAAAGTTAGCTCATTATTAATGTTTATCATTATTCCCACCTTGCTCAAGGTCTCCACGTATACGTATAGTTCAGTAAGGCACGATATGTTTTGTTTGCTCTTGGTATAGGCATTCATTACCCTTCAATGTTCCATCCCAGACCATGCATTTCGAATGGACTGGTAAATTAAATGTTTTGCACTGATAGTGGCTGTCACAATAGCTTATTGTGTGATTAGCAACAATCTATTATTAATGTGACTTTTATTTTTGAATATTCAATTACAGTTTGTATCTCTTTAATTGCATACCCAGTATTTGTTTCCAGCACTACTCTGGCATACAGTGACAGCAGAGACAGAACCATTAGCTTTCATTGCTAAACTGAGTAGTGGAAACATTCAGCATTGTCCTGGTATTGCTATTCAGTGTCATATTGCCAAATGCCTGTTTTTTCTGACATTTTTGCTCATTACTGCAGATAGTGTAATTGCTATGAGATCTTTGTGTATTTTTGTGTGCTTACTTATAAATGAAAAGGGTATGAAATAAATCCTTCTATTGACAGTTTCTCTAGTCTCATTAAAAACCTTTTCAGTATTCCTTTGATTGGAAAGCAACATAAATCTACAGGAGATGTTGAGAGGGAAATGGGTGAGCGATGCAACCGTAAATGCTTTCTGAGGTTAAGTAGAAGGGAATAACATAAGAAGTCTCTTAGACAAAGCCTTTCTTTCTGAACACAGGGGCTACAAGACTTATCTCATATTTGGTTTTGCCTTGCTAATGGTGCATATATTTTTCTCATAATGTATCTGAATAGAAAAGGCTTATGAATCAAAATTAGTTATAAAAAGGCAGTGCACATATCCCAAGTTTTGATGCAAGCATTCATACAAGACGAGTTAAGCATACACTGTAGTCAGCTCACTGGGCATAGGACTGAATTGTTTCTACAGCCAAGCTTTTTCTGAAGTTTTTATTTCTGCTTTGAAGTAGCTTAGGCAGATTTAATATTCATGGAACTAATGTTTAACTCTTTTTAAAAATGAGGTCCCATTAAAATAGTAGCATTCAAATCCTGTGAGAGGTCCTGTTCAGGAATGAAGGCTCCAATTTTCCTTTTAGGAGGGAAATAAACTCCTTATGCAAACATGTTTTATTTATTTTCTTATTCAACTATTATATTATGCTGCTAAAAAGGTATTTCCATTATGTTATAAGCAATTTTGATCACGTGACATCCTTGAGGACACTTCATTAGAGGTAAAAAAAAATGATTTTTGACTGATGGAAAAGATAAAGTTGTTTTTCAAATCTTAAACTGGGTAACTGTGTTTGCCCCTCAGTATGGACTTATTATGTGGAGAGCTGCTACAGTATGTCCATAAATATCAAACACTGCAAATATCATACTAATTTGTGCAGTAGAGTAATACCAATCAGCCTTTGGCAGTAACCATTACAACATCTCTGGATGATTAGATTTTTAACTTGTGGGGTTCAAATTTTTCTTCCTTTTCCTCCTGAGGAAAGTGTTTCTACAACTTTTGCCTCCACATGGACAGCTGATGCTGCCCAACGTGTGTTTCACGTGTGTTTGTCGTGGTTTAAGGCCTTCAAGCAGTTCTGCTCACTCATTCCCCTCTCTTTCTTCTCCAGTCCCGGGGGGGATGGGGACAAGAATCGAAAGAATGCAACTCCCACAGGTTGATAAGAACAGCTTAGTAACTAAAGCATAACATAAATCACTACTGCTACCACCAGTAGTAATAATGACATGGCAAATACAAGGAAAGAATACAACAGCTCACCAAGTAATTTCCACCCAGCCCAACCAAGCAGTGCATCCCCATCCCTTCATACCAAGTCGCGCAGTGCACCCCCCCCCTTCCATGTCTCTGCTCTCTGTTTCTACATCCTAGGCATGATGCGCTGTGGTATGAAATACTTCTTTAATCAGTTTGGGTCAGGTGCCCAGTCTCTGCTTCCTCCCAGCTTCCCCTCCTCCCTGGCAGAGCATGAAACTCAGAAAATCCTTGGCAAGCCTAAAGATTCTAAGCCATAACTATAAACACTGGTGTTATCAGCACTGTTCCCAAGCCAAAAATCAAACGCAGTGCTGTACCAGCTACTATGAAAAAGAGAAAATAACTGCTGCTGCTGAACCCATGACATTGTGACACCAGGCAGGTATCATCATGGTCTCATGGCTACCATTCAGAGGCTCTATAAGACGACTTTCCAGATATTTGCATTTTTATTGGCAGTTGTCTTGACAATACTTGGAGTGAAAAAAAAAAAGTCTCCTGTCTGAATTAGGACCCATAGCTATTTTTCTGTCTTGTTAGCAAGACAGAACCTGGTGTTCTATGTAGCTTCATACAGGTGGAATGATTAATAGCTTACCATAAAACTTTAGGAATAGAAGCTGTCCTTTGTAGGCTGTCTGCCTTACCTAGTTACTGAAATGTATCACTAATCTGCAACTAGCATGCGGTTTTGAGAGTATAATTAAAGTGTACATTTAACAATATCCCACAGAACTAATAATTTATATAAAAAGCATCATCTCATTACTTTCCTGATAGGCACGAAACAAAAAAGAAGACAAACTTGTCAGTTTGCTGCTTAGCTGGAGCATAATATTTTTTCACAGTCACATAGAATACTAATGTTTACACAGCTCTCTGGTATACTAGCCCTGAACAGCTATATTGCCTCTAGTACTTAGTTTACTTCTCTGATATATTTTTATCTCTTCATCTTTGTGTGTAAGAAACAAACTCCAGAGGCTAGAAATCCTTTATTGCTAACTACTTATATTCTTCTTACATACTGAACACCTATGCTTGCACTTCATGTGATGACAACAGTCGCTGTTGATCATTACTGAAGTGGGAAAACTACACTGGGGGGGAAGGCAAAATAAAGTACTTTGGATTTCAAAAGTGCTGGCTTATAGGAGAAAAAAAAGGGAAACCTTGAAATTTGTTTAAAGGATGGCTTGTGGAACTGCTCAGTATAGCATGCAATTGAACTGAGCAGAACTTCACTGCTTTTTCTGAGATTCTTTGGGATGATATGATATTTTAAAGGTGTCTCCTATTATTGACAGACTGTTGGTAGATAGGTTATATGCAAGCTCATATGAAGACAACCCACTATGGTGCTGACGACAGGCTGAATCATAGAATAGTTTGGGTTGGAAAGGACCTCAAGTTCATTCAGTTCCAACACCCCTGCCATGGGCAGGGACACCCCACACTAACTCATATTACCCAAGGCTCTGTCTAACCCAGCCTTGAACACCAGTAGCGATGGAGCATTCCCAACTTCCTTGGGCAATCCATTCCAGTGCCTCACCACCCTTGCAGTAAAGAACTTCCTCCTTATATCTAACCTAAATCTCCCTGTTCAAGTTTGAACCCATTACCCCTTGTTCTATCAGTATAGTTCCTAATAAATAGTCCATCCTCAGCACCTCTATAGGTCCCCTTTAGATATTGGAAGGCTGCTATGAGGTCTCCATGCAACCTTCTCTTTTCCCGTCTCAACAGCCCCAACTTTCTCAGCCTGTCTTCATACGGGAGGTGCTCCAGTCCCTTGATCATCCTCGTGACTCTCCTCTGGACTTGTTCCAACAGTTCCATGTCCTTTTTATGTTGAGGACACCTGAACTGCACACAATACTCCAAGTGAGGTTTCATGAGAGCAGAGGGGCAGGATCACCTCCCTCGATCTGCTGGTCACACTCCTTTCGATGCAGCCCAGGATAAAGGTGGCTTTTCAGGCTGTGAGTGCACACTGCCGGCTCACGTTCATTTTCTCATTAACCAGCCATAATCATAACCAGTCATAATCATTATGTTTAAATCAAAATCAGGTTGGTTAATCGTAACCAATCATAATCAACCAATCATAATCAGAATGCTTGACCACAGACCAAAACAATGGAAGTGCCAAAGGAGGGAGGGGCAAAGGCAAGACCTAGATGATGATGAGCAGCAGGCACCTTTTCATTTCTCTCACCATGGCAATGATCCTACCCATCCCCAAAGAAGGACAAGCTTTTCACAGACATGGCTCTGCAGCCAGATTATTTGCATAGCTAACATAAAGTGGGCATCTCTGTCATCAGTAAATCATCAAGGAAAAATAATCTTTGCTTTATGTAATCACAATACAACTGCAGCTGCCCCATTCCTTGGATGCATGCCCTCAGTGACCCATGCCTTTGGGATCATCTTTCCCTTTAAATCCTTCTGAAAATTATTTTCAATTCTTTTATGGATGTGAATTGCTGAGTAACACAAAGCACAGCAATCTACTATCTGCTATTAATGCATAAAAAATAATTATATTCCATTAGTAAATTGGCAGGATATATTCAATACCTTTTGCTTGCAGTGAAATTCATTAGAAGCTTGGCAAAAAAATGGCTTTGTCATTTCCAAATTTCATAAAAGAATTTTAGTGCTTGAGTCATAACCACAGAAAACTCTCACTTGGAAGAATTAACAAGTGGCTAAGAATTTATAACTGTCATTTTACATTAAAGGATGCCTCTTAAACTTGCTTCAAGAGTGCATAGGCTTCTAGGATGATGTGCATTTGGATAAGGAGCAACATGGGATGTCGAACTACAACAGACCTTACAACATGTTCTATTACACACAGGATCTATTTTGGCACAATTTGTGCTTTTTGTCTACAATATTCCAACTATTTCAGAAATTCATTCATGTGATGAGGAATTTACTCTTAATTCACATTCCAAATCTATTCTGTGGTATTTTATATCCATTTAAATTAATATATTTTCAGTTTAAACTGAAATATGTACTAATATGTACTTAATGCTCTTTGTATATGAAGACAATCTAATCACTCTCAGCTTTCAGTTCAAGGTTATTTTCTATCACCAGATATTTTGCAATGCTGTATTTATGTTCTAAGTGAAAAACTGAAATAGTACCCTCTCTTTTCTGTGTGTTGTCTGCTTGAGAAAGGAATCTATTGCCCATAGGACTAAGACTACTAATTTTTTTCCAGTACAAAGCCTTTTTTCCTGGTCTCTGACAGAGTTTAGATGTTTACATGATCATGCAGTTTGAAGTAGTGTTTCTTTCACTAATAATATTGAAAGTGTGTCTGTCCATATTCTTTAAACCTATATAATCCAGTATATAACCTCAGAAAATGCTCTATTCAAATACTTTTCCCTCTAGAAAGAGCTGTTGTATAATCTTTCCCCTACCCTGCATGAGAGGCTTTCATATCTTGCATCAATAGTGCTGGTTCTTCCACATCATTACACAGGTTTCCTACATTAGTCCACAATTTGTTTCCTTCTCACCTTACAATTTTTCCTAAATCAGTTAAATAAAGTCAACCTCATGAAATATTTAATCCACAGTAGTACTTTCTTTTTAACCCCTACTACCCTATTCTCTAGTATAGCCTTCTGCCTGACTACAATCTCATTTGCATTGGTTTTCACCTGATATTTATTAACACCAATTATTGAGATATTATATGTCTCTCCCAGACACAACACATCCCTTGCAGCCTAGATTGATGTTTTCCTTTATTCGTTTTTGTAGTCTTGGTCACAGAATGTCAGTGCTCCAGCCAGTCAGGTGAAAACCCTCCTCTGAGAACTGAGTTCCTTTGAATGCTTTCTTAGGGTTATAAGTCCTGAAGTCCACCTCTGAGCACTAATTCCTCAGATATGGGTTTGCTGTGATCATATTTATGGCTTTAACCTCCTTCATAAAGGACAACACAAAGGAGGGGCCACATCTCACCAGTGTTGAAACATCTTTTTTCTTTTAGAGTGGCAAGACACTGGAACAGATTGCCCAGAGAAGATGTGGTTGCCCCATCCCTGGCAGTGTTTGAGGCCAGGCTGGTTGGGGCTTTCGAGCAATCCTGGTCTAATGGAAGGTGTTCCTGCCCATGGCAGGGGTTTGGAACTAGATGATATTTAAGGCTGCTTTCCACACAAACCATTCTGTGATCGAACTCCCAAATCCCAAGAGAGACCTAAGTGTTACTGCCTCAAGGAGGTGTCTATGCTATTCTGTATTATTTGAAAAACCCAGCTTGTGTTTTGCTCCATAAGTGAGCACCTCAGTGCTCTAGAAAAGAAGCCAGTGTGTCTTATTTTTCCCTTACAGCAGCAGACAGTATTGTCTAGGACTGAAGCCATGGTGGCCCCACTGATCCCGTAGGAGAAGGCCAGCTCCCGCTCTGATGGGGCCATCTTACCTCTATGGGGCTTTGCCTGCAATACAAAACTTCAGGTGACACTGAGTGGTAATAAAATAAATGTCTTTATTTTTGATAGATGGACAAAACAGACCCAAAACCAGACAGTTGGTTTTTTGTTTGTTTGGCTTTTTTTCTGAATTGTGTGGGCACTATTGAATACAACACAAATGAAGTTAAACCATATATATCTCTATCATGTTTCCTATCTGTTTTTTAGGTATAATCTTAATATAACATTTCTGACACAGACAAAAATATACTTTTGTATTTTTTTTAACAACAGCCACAAATATTGCCCTGATTAATAGTAGACTTACAATAACTTGTTGTCTAACTGCACAAGGAACTTGATCAAATACACTTGAAGGGCAGAAGGAAAAATGAATAACATTTTTTTTTTCCTATGATACTTACATTTGAAATTCTAAATTGTTGTATACTATATGAAAATAAAAGACTAAATATGACTTTTACTTCATTTGATCCACTTAATGTTTACATTCATTTCAAGTTCACAAAAGTATGTTTTATTTATAATACATATAGCATCCCTTTTGGACAAATATAATGAAATCATAAGTTTTTTTGTCAGCTATGTTCTTAAGCTTGATTTTATGAACACATCTCATGCAAAAGAGTTAAAAAACCCTGTCAAATAAGTGCTATTCACAAATGTTAAAATATGAAAGTAAAATGCATGATCGTGACATGAATATCTAGAAATTGTAGGCTCAGAAACAATAAATTCAGTGTCTGAAGTGTTTGCTTCACTGACTATGGATCCAGTTTATGGCACAGTACTACTGTCTACAAATTGCACAAGTGGAGAAGGAGCATCTGATGATTCTCATGAAAATAAAATCTTTTTGAAGAATTACATCCTGGTGTCATTTTTACTTCTGTGCCTTCTTTTTGCCTTTCTTTTTCTCCAGCCACCAATCATATATATGGCCTTTATATGAACAGCTTTGTATAAATTTAATGGAAGGACAGCTGAACTAAGGAAATTCTAAATAGATTTTGCACAGGGCTGCTTGGTTTGGCTTTTGGAGTCAACTTGTTCACAGTACAACCACAGCAGGCATTGTTGGAATCACACAAAGACACACGCAAAGACTCGGTATGTGGAAAGCAGACTTACGGTCACACAATGAACAGTATTCAGTGTCATTCCTCTCCTTTGCATGATAAAGCTTCCATGGTGTGCTAAGTGCAAAAGTACTATAACCTTTCCATGTTCTGCAGGATTGCACGACTTCATTAGAACCATTTTAAGCCAAAGAATGCATAGACCCATCTAAATAGGAATAATTTCTAAAATTACAGGAAATTCACAAAAATACTTGTCAGGAAGAACAGAATAAAATATTCTAACAATGTTAAAAGCATCTGACTTGAAATTTTTGGATTAACTCATTTTTTTCTTTTTCCTTTTGGGAATTTGAAAAGCCTTTACATTTTTATGGTAACAAGGGAATAAAATATACCAGGAAAGTTTTTTATATTTCAATCAAATTTTCTTAAACGATTCCAGGTGAATCCCCTTCTCCTTTCCTTCTCCTCCCACTACTGCACATTTTGCAATAAGTAACACCAAAATGCTGCTGTATGCAAGGTATACAGCCACTATGTAACATCTCATAGTGAAAATCTAGGAATTCCTAGACAAAACTGAGAAAAGGGAAAATTTTTTAGGAAGACCTTCAGGTGGCTGAAAAATGGGATCCCCTAACAATTTGGAACTGCAGCATAAGACATGGGCTATGTAAGGAGGCAGGACCATGGCTTTATATTTTCTCCTAAGAAGTGATTCAGGCTAGTGGATTTGGATCAGAAATGGATAATAATTCAACAGTGGCTCTGTTTTCCCTTCTCTTTCTTCCAGATATTCTCTTTCCTCTTCTCTTTTCCATAGTTCATAGGGCAATGAGTAGTGCTGGGCTTGTATCCAGTTTGTGAGATACTCAGCACCTTGAAATTCATCAGGGGCTTGTTCAGCCACCCAGCTGGAATTTTTCCATTCTTATCTCTATTGTCTCTTTTGGGTTTTAGTGCAGATCCTGATTTTGATTCCCTCACTCAGAGCACACTCAGTATTTGTTAACACAGTAGTATGATTCCATTCACAATCATATTCAGAACTGAGATGCAGTGTTATTTTTAAATGCAATGTATGGAGAAAAAAAAAAAAGTAAAACCCTCTAAAATTAATTTCTCTGTATAAAATATATATATACTGCAAAACTCCACAAAAGGAGCAAAAACATATCTAAGGATTCAACCTTGTGAATGTTTATGTTTACACTGAATGCACAAGTTGATGGCTTCTTCCTTTAGTAGCAAAACCTATTCTTACATCTCCTATCCTGCAGTACAACTCCTCATGCTCTGAATGTTAAAGAAAAATGCTTACTAGCGATCAGCAACAGGAAGATACCTGGATTTAGCTGAATGTTTTGTGTCATGAGTAGATATTAAATAGAATTACTGAGGCATAATTCTTAACTGTTCAGAAATCTAGCAATTGGATCACCTGCTGTGAAAGGCACATACCTATGGTGACAGACACAAATTCATCTTGGCCTCGGGCAAACAGAAACAGCATTGCATGTTCCCTGCTGGCCAGGGCAAAGTTGGAAGAGGTTTCACCTCTCTGCTTTGCTGTTTCTGGTCAGCAATGCCATTCATGAGTAAAGTCTCATCTGTGCCTGGCAACTGCTGATGCTCTGCAGAGTCACTGTGATGGCCCAGGTAGATGACTGTAAATGAAGGAGTTCAGCATTTAGTGGAAGACACCTCTGTGCCTTTTGCTATGCCTGTGGGTTTGTCTTTCACTTCCTCTCTGAGATGCTACTGCTCTCTGAGATGGACACTTACAGACATGGAAATCTGTCCAGCAAGCCTGATTTTCACATGGGAAATCAAATGTTTGAGAAAATGTGATTTTCCATGGAGGATCTACACTTTCCAGAACAATCTCAGCAGGGCCAACCCTAAAGTTTTTTTAACATCTGTAAGAATACTTATTTTTATTAAAATAAAATTAGGAATTTTCTCCAAGTAAAATCCTCTTACCCTCATTTTCAAGCCTTCTTGACTCTATTTGCTTTTCAGTATTTGTTCCATTGCTGCAGTTTCTTGGTGTCAGACTGCTTTGCTCAGTGTTCATTTTTGATAAGTCAACATAAGGCTTCTTTTCTCAACATTGCAAAGTTCTATTTAGCTTATGTGAGTTCTGTCATTTTTTTTCACAACTGAGTTTAATTTCTTATTATTGCTTTAAAAATTTTGTTATCCTCTATTGATGACAGCCACTAAGCACAGGAAGAAAAGAACACCTACAGTAACATATTTTGCTTAATGTTACCTTGCATTAAGTATAACATAATTTTAAACTGGTGACTTCATTTTTTTTTTAATTAAAATATGATGTTTATCACTCCTATGAGGAATTTATTGCTATTAGCAAATTTTGTTGTTTTAGACAAACAATAAAATACTAGATTTGTATTACAGGAATTTCTTTATATGGAAAAAAATGACCATACCAAAACTCCAGGGAGGTTATCTATCTCTTTGCTCAAGCACTAAGCTCTTTAGTAATAAATCACTTGTAACTGTGACAATATATTTTCACTTAATGCCAATAAAATGTTGTGACTGATAGTATTTCAGAATATCTGTATTATAATCTCTTCATACTATGTCCTAGCTATATAACTGTTGCACTTTTTCTGCTACATATATTTTCAATTGTAAAATTCTTTTTTTTTTTTTTTTAATTCACAGCATATAATTTTGGGTGGAAAGAATGGATCTGAGTATATCTTTTGGTAAACACTCTATGATCTAATACAACATGTTAGATGATAGCAGAAAAAGATTTTTCCCATGGGATAGTCCTACTCCTAGAAACAACTTACTTAAAGAATTGTGCAGTAGCATTTTATTCCCAGATTTTGCTTTTCTTCCGATAAAATTCCTCTTACTATTATTTGTAGACTATCCTGCTTTGTGTTATTTTGCCTGTGGCTACCATATTTGTTAATTGTCTTCTGTGTTGGACAGCTCTGGACTTGAATCAACGTAATTGAAGGCTTCCTTGTTTGTGAAAGTTGAGCTCAAAGTTAGACTGTGCCGTGGCTTCACAGGTGCAAGTTCATTTAATACAATATTGTCACTTTTTACAAGAGTTGCTTTGTCCATGTGTTCTCTACTGTACCTGGCAACAACAGCATCAAGGAAGTCCAGCTTCGGTGGCAAAGTCCCACTCTCAAATAAGTATTTGGCTAAATAGGACACTATAATGTTAGTAAAGAAGGAAGTAAGCATAGCAAGCGTTTTGAATGGGAATCGCTGAATATAGATATTATTTTCATCTGGATAGCAGCCAGGGTAGTAAATCAAGGGCTGAAGGTAGAGGTATGGTTCTCCTCCAGTTATTCTAAGAACAAGGCCAAATAAGTATCCTGCAATGGCACCATAGGTATTGGTTCCTTTAATAAACAACACACACAGGAGCTGGGGGAATATGATGATATAGACAAGGTCAGAGCTGAGGTACCACAGGCCATACACGGATGAAGCTAGCAATGCCATTGCTGTTGCTGATGCTCCAAAAAGAAAAACAGTGATTCTCATGACCCATACGAGTTCCCTGTCTGAAGCCTGCAAAAAAAGGACAGTGTTAGTTGTTTTTTCAGGGCAATGTATATATGCCTACATTTGTACACACAGCCAATATAGATGCTGCATTGTGAAAGGGAATTTTACATGACATTCAATAATATTTACAAATGAATCTCTGTCTCTATCACACTGCCTCCATTTCAGGTGCAAAATAAAAAAAAACGCAAGGGTTATGGTTACATTATCAGTTATTAATCTTTGAGCATTAATCTTTGAGCATAAGGAAACATGTGACAACGTATCAAAGGAAAAAACCCAACAGCATATTGCTAAAAATAACTTTTAAGCACAATGTGGCTCATCTATAAAATCCGCATCAGAATTTCTTGTCCATTTCCTAAGAAAAAGTCCAACTCACTAGCCCATTCTGCTCTCAGATGATTTCCTGATAACACAATAATTCAGAAAGATGTCTCGTATTGTTACAGATTTAAGAAAAACTCATGGCTGCAGCAATAATTAGAAGTTATTTGGGTAAACTGCAGTGCCATGAGAATTCTTGAAAGCTGCCTTTTTTGAGTTAGCTTTTTCATCTCTGCCATCAGTCACAACCATACATATTTTTATGACTTTTTAGTATATCCAACATACTATTAGGAATGAAATGCTATACTTTTTCTAGTCATAGGCAGCAATGTGAAAGGAGTGTTTCGTTGTGAAATTAGTTAAGATCTCACCTAAAATTTTCTCTAAAAGTAAAAATGAGAATGTAATCTTACATTTTGCCGAAAGGAAAGCTGGTAAATGTTCCGAGCAAACATAGAACTTGCTGATAAAATGGAAGAGTCAGCTGATGACATCACAGCAGCAGATACTGCACCGAGGCCAAAGAATGAGATATAGACTGGGCAAAGGTACTGGAGCACGATCGGTAAAATCATATCTGCTTCTTTTTTAGTCATGGGGTCAGGGACACCATACTCAGTCTCATTCCAGGCTGCAATATGGACACCACTATGTTATTAGTCACGTCAGTAGTCACCAGCTACAGCATCTCTTGACTTCACGTGTAATGAGATATTCATATTGCTACATTTTCATTCACATTCAACAACTTTACTAGGGCCAGACTGACAACATTTCTGAGAGGCAGTGTCCCACTGGTTTCTGCTAGGCATATTTCATTCTGCCCAGCATTTTTCCTTATCTCTAAGCTAAGTCTGACTACAGCCTGCGGCTATCCAGTAGGAAGTTTAATGTTTACATTGCTCATAAATGTTGTTTCCTTCAATAAAGCAAGTCTGCAAACCATGTTTGTATGTGATGTGTTAAACTATTCTCTTGGATTACAGACTCAGAACTCAAAGCCATATGTGGAACTTTTCTAAGAGTTTAGCTACATGGTCGCTCTGCTAGGGATCACCCTCACCATGACAAAGATCTCAAGCAAATTTTGGTCAGGATAAGAAATTCCTGCTAAATCATACAATTGTTTAGAATCATTTAGGATGGAAAAGACCTTTAAGATCATAGAGTCCAACTGTTAACCTAACATTGGCAGGTCCCACTAAACTATGACCCTAAACACCACATCTACAAAAGTATAAGTACCAGAATCTAACTCAAACAATAAACATAAAAATTACATTTCTAAGTACATAGTGTGCAAAATGAGTTAATCTCAACCATTGCTGTAGGAGCAATTCTCCCTGGGAGAAATATTCTGTAATGTTATTTTTCACTCCTGTTGAAGAAGTCTTGAGTTGATTAATGATGTCACCTGGTTAGATTACATATAACATAAGCTTTGTAGGATTTTCACACATTTATTGGGCTATTCTTTTTATATTTATTCAACTGTTCATTTTTAAACATTTACCTGTAGATGCTCCAATTGCACCAATGAGTATTGCAGGAAAAGCCATCACAATACAACCAAAAGCAGCCAGAAATGATAAAACTTGAGCATATGTGGCAGAAGATGAGGAGAGAACTCGCTGGAAATAAGCTTGCCATGGGATTCCTCCTAAAGTCTGCAAATAGAACAGGCAGCATCCCATTATTGGGGGTTAATTCTAGATTTTTTTTTATATTGCCATCTAAGATGTAGCAGTGTTACTTGAATGCTGAATGACCTGTAGCCACTCTTTCATTTATTTACTGAATATCAGTCAGTCAGTAATAGCTGTAACTTTCATTCTCACAAGTAATGGCGAAACTTTGTAAGTCCACTTCAATCCCATTATTTAAGAAGTTATTCCTTTGTACAATTAGCAACAACACTTTACACTTACACAGTCTTTGTAATCCCCAAATATTTTAAGCTGTATAAGTACTTGATAGAGCCTTATGAGAGGTTATAAAATAAGATTGTCATATTCATATATGAATAATTATGCATTCAGTACCCTACTGCTGCCAAAATGAGATTAGACTCCAATCGGATTTGAAACCAATATTTCATTTTCCTTTATGAATATCTAAACACATTCTGTATACACTAAACTCAAGAATCTGAAAAATACTGTCCTACTGTCTTAAGCAATCATACCAATAGAAATTAGAGATGAATTATAGAATCATAGAAAAGTTAGGGTTGGAAAGGACTTTAAGATCATCTAGTTCCAACCTCCCTGCCATGAGCAGGGACACCTCACACTAAACCATGTCACCCAAGGCTCTGTCCAACCCAACCTTGTACACCATCAATGATGAAGCAGTAGAAGAAAGTTTTCTTTCATGGTGGCAACCCTTCTCCTTTTATTGGGTATGTAATAGTGAAGATCCTGATTACTTAAAATTATGTCTGCAAAATGTGACACAAAAGAGTATTATCAAAGCTTGGAAAACAAAGCGCTAACAATTCTGTATTGAGACCAGTATTTCAATACTGTCCACTAAGTAAATAAGCACATATTACCTAACAGCGTGGAAACAAAGCAAATTGCTAGCTTAATGTGCATGGCACAGTTCTTCACACTAAATGAGGCAGGAAGCATTTGGACCAAATAGTGTGTATGCAGGTGTTTCATATATTTTTTATGCACACAGAGGGACCAAATGAGTGTTTCGCAGACAACCCTGATTTTGCTTGCCATTTATGAATGTTTTCCTTTGCAGCTATAATAATGTTCCCTTTAACAAAGCTTTCCAAGCATGTGTAAATTTCTTGAGCTATAATGAAACAAACATGATAAAAAGAGAATGTGTCACAATTTGGCAACATCAGAGCTTTCCTTTAGTCATCAGCAGAGATTAAACTTTCAGGTTTACCAGACAAAATACAGCTGCTTGAGCTAATGTCATACTTCGGCTCTCTGAAAATCTCTAAAAAAAATTGAACTGGGAAAAAAATATATGTGAATAGCCCAATTATCAGAAAACTCTGAAGATTTTTGGTTGAGAGTATTTAAAAAAAAAAAAAAAATTCCCAAAATACAACATGCTAATAAAAACAGTGTAGAGTTGCTCAAGAACAGTGACAATAGAAAATGTTACTGTGTGTTGCTAGATCTTCTAATGAAAAGTACTTAATAACCAGTGATCCCATGTGTAATACATAGGCATTAAATAACAAAAGCCCTCAGTTCATTCTGGCATGTGTGCACATTTGAATTCATCCATTTATCCACTTCTGCAAAGTTTTTCTACATCACCTATACCTAAGACATATTTAATCATTTGTATAACGTATTTATTGCCTTCTGCAATATACAAATTCCTCTGCCAACAACGACACCATTTAAGTGTTAGCCACACACTTTTAATTAATTTTAGTATAAGTCAACTCAGCCTGATGATATTTAAATTGCATTCTTGGCAATGCTGACTTTGACAGCTGTGCTACAATATTCTACTGGTATTTCACTGAAATAATTCAAATGTGCAGAAATATTGAGCAGGAGTCAAGAGGGTAAAAGTTTTCAGTTTGCTGGAAACTCTTAACTAGACTATTATTTTTCAGCTGTCAGAGTGACACAGTGTAAGTGCTTAAATGCTTCATTCCTTCATACAAGCCATTACTTACCAGCAAAAGGAAATTGTCCAGCCATGTGTAAATGTCAAGTGAGTTGATAGATCCAAGCCAAGGTGCTTGGTGCACATGGTGCATAGCCGTGAGCCCAATGTCTGTCACTGCGGGATGGGACATTGCAAAAGGAACGCTGATCCACTGTAACCAAAGAGAAATACTTCAGGTCTAAATGAAGCATTTTAAATCTGTAAAATTTTAATATTAACATTGGTCTGGTTTTGTTCTTCTTGCATGATACAGATCAGATGTCAAATTTCCAAGACAACTTGCAGAAAAGTCAGGTTATACGTCTGTTGAACACCTCCGAAAAACAGGGAGCTTGGCAAAGGAGAGTTTACCTCTGTTCTGGAGACTGTGAATATAAGCAGAGAACTAAACAACGGAAATCACAAAGTCAGCAGAAAAGACACACTTATACATCTTCATTTTATTTTCCCTAAACACCACATTTATTCTTTACACTCTTTCCTAAACCACGCTGTTTTCCATCTACATGTAAACTTGTATACAATGGCATCAGGATTTGCCAGTACAGGCATGAGACATCACAAACATACCTGAAAGTTTGGGAATAAATTTTTAACTCAACACAAAATTATATTGTAGTAATAGAGGGGTGCTGTTGGTGAATCCCACCTCTCTTACTCCAGAACTGACTTGAGGGCAATTTCAGTCTGGGCTCTTAATGATATTTTGTCTCTTTGCCTTTGATGTAGGCCATAACATCAGTGAAGAAACCCTTCACAGAGATAGTTTCTGCCAGAAGGTTGGTTTCCTTCCCCGACTGACTGTGCATTTACTTGCCAACTCATTTTTCAGTAGTATAACTTTGTATCAGCAGCTCCTACTGAGATGAAAACCAGGTCTTGGGTTATATGGCACAGACTATCACAAGCACAGCATCCTTAAAGATCCAATGATACCCAAACCCACACAGATAACCACAATCCAATTCATCATATATAAGTGTATGGGGTAACAGAAGCAAGGAGGGGAGAAATCAGATATCTTTCCCTACTTTATTGCAATCATTGCAATAACGTGTGAAGAATTTTTCCAGCACTGCCTGTAATTGAGGCTGTTTTTTTTATTTATCCTATACCATAGTATTCTGTTCTCAGTTATATGTTATATGTTAAACTTTGCCAATTTAAGCCCTTAGGCAGAAAGATTCTGCGCTCACTGTCTGCTTGGGCTTTTCTGAGAAAAATGACCAAAATGCTTCAACTGTTTCCGAGATATTTTGAGGAGAAAAATGGGCATATTGTCAAAAATGAATAGATAATATTGTTGAGAAATTCATGGGGAACAAGGATGTCAGGTGTTTTTTTTTATTCCTGTTAGTCTCAAACATGTCCAAGTGATAAGCTTCTGTAGAGCCGTAGTTTTCCCATACTCACCTGAGATGTTTAGTAGGGTAAATTTGTAAAGGTCCATCTGTAACCATCCTGCCACAGCCCAGGATTTAGTAGGTATTGCATTGCAAATGCATTATGAGCTTTTGTAAGCCATTCCAGTTCCTGACAGTAACCTAGCCCTTTGTGGTCTCAAGGACTATCTCTGCATTAATAAATAAAACAAGTCAAGACACTTTCCCTAGCCCTGCAGTTCACTAGCATGTCATGGTTTACATCTATACATCTAGACCCCTTTCACTGCCAAATAGCACAGTGTTCAACTGTTCCTGTGAATTATGTGGGCAAAACAGGGCCAGGACTATGTTAACAATTAAGCACTAGTAATGATCCTGTGTTTTCACCTTGGCACTGTTTAACTTGCTAAACATAGACATAGACCAAATTTCTTCACTGAGCCCTTTCTAACTGAAATAGAATATTCAATGGTTTAAACGGAGGGTAAATAAAACCAAAGCTTGTGGAAGCAAAGCAGAAACTGGGATTTTATGTTGGAACTTGAAGCTTAGGGGTAGAAGTAGCAGGTAGCTAGATGGGGTTGGAATCCAGAGAAAAATTACTTCTCATGGTGGCAGAAAATTTAGAATGGGTAATTAATAATACAGCTGAGATGAAGAGTCAGTAAATAGCAGGGATACAGTGAGGGATCAGAGGACTTATGAGACAAGATGAAGAGCTAGGAATTACTGGTGTGAGAATTGGAGAGAAAGGAGGGAAGGAAAGAGACTACCTGGGATTATAAGGAGAAATCCAGGGAAGTGTGTGGAGTGGTTGGGGTAGGAGATATGAAAGCCTAAGGAGGAAGCTATAGCTGAAATAAGGAGTCAGGGTAGGGAACAGAAGTGACTACAACAAGCATCTCCTCTTGGGTAAGAAGCAGGAGAGAATTAGACATGAGAGGAATGAGCAGTACAGCTCTGTGATAGTGAAAATACAAACTCCTCCAGACTCTGGAGAAGCTGTGGTTACCTGGGCCTGCAACACCTTGTGCTGTGAAAGTGTCCTGTCTCATTTAAAATGGCCTGACTTAGAGCACTGATTTAGAAATCAGTGAAGAAATCAGTGATTCAGAAATCAGTGAATCAAAATCACTGAAGATTTAGAGCATTACCATTTAGATGCTACCTGAGGCTTCCACCTTCACTGATGAATCTTGATGTTATGAATATGGTTTTTCTACATGGCATTACTACTGTTTATTTCAAATGAGAAATTACATGAAGAGCACAACCTAATTTAAAACGACACAGTTAAAGCTATGGATGTATTTGGAAAACTGCTGTGCAACCTTCATTTGCCTTCCCCTTTCTGTTAGGTTCATGCTTCCCTTAATACAGGATCGCATATTGCTATCCCCATCCGATCAGAGTCTTTAGCAGCACATGAATTGTTTTCATTGGAAAAGCATTTCTGTGGTTTGATTTATCCTTAAATTTGGGAATTTCTGTAATGCATGCCATCTGTAAAAACTGAATGTTTCACAAACATCAACATGGTGGGAGACAGTATTTTCCCTACTGTGCAGGTGAAGGACGAATGCATAACAGAAGAAGATTTGGAATGACTCCTCACTTGAGGTAGCCAGCTAGAACTTAGATTTACTATTTCAGGGTATTTAGCACGATTCCCATGCAGTCAGTTAAATGGGGAATGCTTAGCACTTCTGCAAAAAATGCCAAAGGCCTCACAGTAGGATGCCACAGAGTGAGGATGTACACAGGAGAGGTTATTGACCACCTGTGTGAGCATTGGCTGAAGCAATTTACCTAGAGCTGCACAAGAAATCTGATGAAAGCAGAGAAAGAACTCTGGGTCCCCAAGGTGCCATTTGGTTTCTTCATCTTGATCCACCCCATTTATTTCAGCCTGTCTCAGTTCTTGGCACACCTGTGACCATCTATTACTGCCACTAGCAAACAAAGACAGCAGCTGCTTTGATTGCACCCCTGTGATCTGAGCCCTGTTGCATTGATATTTTTTTAGAGTAGAGCTTAAGGAATAGCAGTAAATAAAAGCAAAGTCTACCAACTAGTGTATCAGTGATAGCTGATGAGAGGGTATTCATACCACCAAATTCAAACAGCAAGCAATATGGTGAGACTTTCTATACTATGGTCTCCAAGGATGGTGGAGGGAAACAAGGGAAAAACCAAGAAGGTGATTTAAAGCAGGTGGCTAAATAAGCTGTGTCAGTAGGTGACAGCTACAGGAAAGAGGAGCTGGAGAGCATCAGATGTGCAGGTCCAATGCCAGTGTTTTTGGACTGTTTTACTGACTGCTTCATACGTCTGATGCCTCCTTCCACTGCCTGTGCCATAGTCATATGGATGGATAAGGAAGGAGACAGCTCCAGTCCAATTCTTGAGTTAGATATATACTCAGCAGGACAATTGCAAGAGTGTTTGGACTATCAGACTAGTTGATAGGATCAGGCCTCTTGGTCAGCATTATTGCTAAACCAGGGACTGCACTGTGATGTAAATGCAGACTCTTTAAAGAGCTCTATGAGTGGAGATATTCCTTCTCTATGCTTTCAATGAAGATGCAATTCCAAAAGCTGGGCAATATCTCAGCAATCATCATAATCCTGAAGAAAGAAGAAAAAAAAAGAACTACACTTACCAGTCCCAGGAAGATGCAGAAGAGCTGAACTACGTCAGTATAGGCCACAGAATAAAGCCCTCCCACAAGCGTGTACATAGTTGCAATCAGGGCAGAAATAATGACTGAAATATTGATATTAACATCAATGATCACACTTATAGTGGCACCTATGGGGGAAAAAAAGCACTATGCATTAGTGCATATTTCAGTATGTTTGATGAGAAGGCTCAGTTTTGTTAAGTTGCATATACAGATGCTGGTCTGATACTGCAACAGCATGAACATAGTCCTCCCTTTATCAGCCCTTCTGCAACTTTAAAGGGAGTGAGAAAAGAAAGGTTTCCGCTGGTCTAAGTTTAGCATCTGTCATTTTGCTAGTTCTTATGAAATGGAGGAAGGAAGGATCCCAACAGCCTTTCCTTACACTGTTCAAGCTCTGTAAGGACTACACTTTCTTGTTCTACCATGGAAAAAACAGCCATGTACAGATAGCTAAAGTTTCTGAGTGATTTGCAGCCACATGGGCACAAGTGTATTGCTGCAGTAAAAGTTGTGCCTAGGGAAGATCTGATGCAATATATTGCACCACTGATGCTCTGAGCTAGCCCCTTTTGGCAAAGGAAGAAATGGTACAGGAGGCATCAGCTATAGCGGCTCTTCACTGGAGTCTCTCCAGGATGTCCATGTCACATGTATTGAGCACCGGATCCAGCACACCAAATGTGTCTCAGCAGTCCTGAGGACACATAGCTGGGTCATGTTCAGCTTCATTGCTTTCTAAGACTCCTGGGACCTTTCCTGCAAACTGGCTTTCCAGTTGGTCAGCCCCCAGCCTTTGCTGGGTCATCAGATTTTATCTCCTCAGGTGCAGGACAGCATTTCCCTTTGCTGAACTTCCTGAGGTTCTGAGGGCCCATTTCTGCAGCTTGTTGAGGTCCTTCTGAACAGCAGTACAACCATCTGGTCTATCGGCAGCTCCTCACGGTTTTTATTTTCTCCACACTAACTGAAGGTGCACTTGGTTTCATCAGCCAAGTCATTAATGAAGACATTGCACAATACAGGACTCAATATTGACCTCTGGGGTGCACAGCTGTTAACTAGCCACCTGGTAGCACCCATGCTGCTGGTCACAGCCTTCTGAGTCCAGAAGTTCAGCAGTTTTCAGTCTTCCTCACTGTCCACTTATCTGGTTTGTACTTCATCTGTTGTCTATGAGGATACTGCAAGAGATAGTGTAAAAAATCCCTTTTGAAATCTACAACATGCACTGCTCTCCCTTCATGAACCAAGCCAGTCAGCTCATCATGGAAGACTTCAGGTTGGTCTGAATGAATCCATGCTCATTCCTCCCAAGCCCTTGTTGAACATCTTTTGCTCGGAAAGTAGCTTCCAGGAGTATTTTCTCCATCACCTTCCCAGAGGTTGAGATAAGGCTGACCAGCCTTTAGCTCCTGGTATCCTCATTCTTGAAGATGGGAGTGACATTTGTTTTCTTCCAGTCTTCAGGAACATCTGAAGGAAGACAGTCTTCACATTACTGAGACTGTCCTTGCCATGCTATCAGTCAGCTTCCACAGTATCAATGGGATGCATCCCATGAGGTCCCATAAAACTGTGTCTTTTCAGTCGATTTAAATATCTCCTAACCTATTCCTCCTCTAGGAAAACTTTCTTGCCCTGAAATATATTAGGGTTCTCAGAGTTCAGTGATTCCTGAAGGCTGGTCTTTCCAGCAATGAATGAAGAAGAGAAGGCACTGAGTACCTCAGCCTTTTTCACATCATTTACACAAGTTCCCTGTCCCATTAAACAGCAGTTTATGTAATTGTAGAAGTCTTGATACTTTTCATGGCCAGATTCAAATCCAGATGGATGCTGGCTTTTCCAAACCCACTTCTGGGTGATTTGACAGTGTTTCTGCATTCCTTTGAGGTCACCCATCTCTGTTTCCACCTCTTGAATGCTTTCTTTTTAGGTCTGAGTCTAGTCAGGAGCTCTTTTTTTCATCCATGCAGATCCCATGCATTGTTTTGCTGATTGTCAGGATGACTGTTCTTGAGTTTGGAAAAGGTGATCCCTGAATATCAACCAGTTTTCCTGTATTCCTCTTCTTTCCAGGGTTGTCACCCATGGGATTAGTCCAAGTATACTCCTGGAGAGGCTATGAGCTACTCTCCTGAGGTCCACTGTTGTGGTCTTCATTTTTGCCTTGTCCCTTCTTTTCACAACCCTGTACTTCACCATCTAATGAACATTGCAGCTAAGTCTGCCTTTGACCTTTAGATCCCTAACTAGTTCTTCCTTGTTTGTAACAGGTTCAATAGAGCATCTTGATCAGCTCCCTGATCATTTGTGTCACAAATGTGTTGTCAGTGCACTCAAGAAACCATGCTTGTGCCCTCCAGTGCTGCCCTTCCAGCAGCTAGCAAGATGTTATACATTCCCCTTAGTTGATTTAGTTATCTCAACCGATAGCAGTGTTTAAAAAACATATTCAAAAAATCCTCTCCTTATAGTGAGGATGATTTCAAATAAATATTTTGCAATAACTTTCAGTCCTTTCAGATGGATATTCTTGGCCACATAGGTTGAAAAGTTCTGGTAGTAGAACACAGCACAATGTGTCTCGTATAAGAGCTGCTGAGAACTGCTAGGTTTGTTTTTTTTTAGGATCAAATATTCATCAGTGAGGACAGGTGTGAAAATTAGGAAGAATAACTAGATTATTCATGGAGTAGTTAAAAGTCAAAACCTTGAATGACCTTTATAATCATTGACAGTCTTTAACTGTAAGATGTTAATATAAACCTACTAGAAAAGTATTCACATAATTTGCTTTGAAATATCACAGATTAGCTTGTCCTCAATCAAAAAGAAAGTATATTCCAAATACTCAGAATGTTCTTCAAGTTATTCAACTCCTATCACCTCAGCATGTAGTTTGTTCTTAGTCCTTTAAGGGTTTTGTGACAAAATTGTGGTAAACAAGCTCCCCATTGCTTTGCAGTTCATCAGAGCACAGTTGGAGAGTACCTTCAAAGTTTATTTTCTGTTTAAAATAGCTTGTGCTAGAAAACATTACCACATGCATATGCACTGTAAGAATGATTAGCTGGTAAAAGTCAATTACTGATGCTTCAACTCAAGAGCTTTCTCAGGTCTTGAAAGGATTGCTAAATTCAGTCCTGAGATATAATTAAACACCCTGGAAAATGATTTTTTTTTGTCAGGACTGGATGTGTAGTCGGGTGATTTTCTATTGAGTCATAGTACAAATAATTCTCTGAATTCTTTCTTGAATCCCAAGTGTTTCCTTCATTTTGCCAATTAGAAAGCCATTTAGAATTGAATCACACCTCAATTTATTGATGCAGCCTGTTTTACTTCTGTTACTCGTTCTGTGGAAAGTCCTGTATATGCACGTTTCATATATGCAAAGGATTATTTTGTTTTGATGCACTGGCAGTAATATTTCATATATTTAAGGGAAATGTTGACTGGCTTCTGTGGTGTCAGTGATATAAGGGAGAAGTTGGGTCAGCCTCGACACAAAAGGAACACTTATGTTCATGTTCAAGTCATTCTCACAATTAAGGGAAAATTGTTGCTAAAGCTTTTAATGCTTTTTGATAAGAACAACTTAAAGATACTTGAAAATTAATAGATACCTTGTGTATCATTCCATTAGCAAAATAATTAATGGGGTACTATTACCAGGTTTAGTTACTAGTTAGCACAGGCCTGAGAACTGTCACACTCTGAATCATTTCGCTAGGATAGCTAACATTTGAAGCCAGGATTTTAATGCATTTCTGATTTTCTTAATCTTTTCCACCTATGATAAATTAATATTTGTACTGCTTATACCTTACCTAAGGCAGAGAAGATGGCAGCAGCCCAAAACATTTCTCCCATTAAAGCTGGAATAAACAGTAGTCCTCCCATCCTTTTTCCATAAAGCTGCTGAAAGGGGTCTAGCATTGTCACATAGCCTTTTGATCGCATAGGTTTTGCAAAAAAAAGACCACCTACAAAGAAAAGTAGCATATGACACCAGCTGCAGTGGAGAAATGCATTACTGTTAAGTGATGAAACATTGATTGTCTGTTAAGGGTTCAAAAATATCAGCATTATCATTTTGTTTTCTTTTCTTTAAGAAATACATACAGTTAAAATACCTTCTAAGAATTCTTACTCTCTTACCTTACATTTGTCTACAGAGTTACATAAACACAGCCACATCATTAATACCTATGGTCTGATAATGAAAATTAAGTTTGTCTTACTTTGTTTACTTCAGTTTATTTAATCTGTCGTTATGGACGCTGTCAGATATTTGTCTAATTTTGGATCTGCCTAAGGGAATGGCTTTTCTACCTAGAACAGAATTCAGCATGAATTTTCACATGGTCCTAATCGAAAAATGAAACTGTCTGGGATTCCCAGATCAGAAATAGGAGTCCACACATGTGTTTAGTGCACACACAACAAATCTGATTCTTTCAGGACAATTCAGATTCATTATGTGTGCTTAAATCAGCCTTACTACACTTGCAGGGTGAGTCAGATACCTTCCAGGCTCTGCAGGTGTTGGGCTCCCTGAGCATATGTCATACATTTATTTAACTTATGTATGTTCAGGAATTTTGATGTATCATAATTCTGCTATGAGTGGTATATGGGTTGAATATGAGCATAAATGTGCAAAGGCCTCACCTTTCTAATGTACAGTTCTCGATTTTTTTCTGGCTGGTTAAAAAAAATGGACATAGCTCAGGGTATCTGAAAGAACCCTTGTACGTAAGCCTGCGTAGTTGAGATCTGCACGTGACAATAACTACTTCTGTGGACTACTACCACAATAAAACTGCTGAAATACAATGTATAAGGTACAGCTAAAAAATGCTGGAAAAACAGTCAGTTCGAAATAAAATCTACTGTACAGTATCTGGTGACCCTTACTTAGGTTCTTCATCACAAGATATGTAATGTATTTATTATATTGTACAGAATATTTTACATGTTTCTACGTATTGTCTTATATCACTCATATTTCTTCATTTCATTAATTCCCTGAATGGAAGGTTCCAGTTTACCAATCACATTTTATTTATACTACTTATGTTAAAGCTGTCTTTAGGCAGGTTGTTTGGATGCAAAAAAACTTTGGGCAATCTTTTGCTATTCTTGATTTGATCATAACACTTGTTATGTCATCGTTACAAAAGACAACTAAAAGAACAAAAAAAGAGCTACTGGCATTATCACCTATGAGGATGCCCATGTCAAAGGAAATAGAAGATATTCTAACCTTTAAAACTAAATTGCTTGAAAAACTAGGGAAAGTGGCATGCAGCATGTTAAACTAACACTGAGATTATATCAGTCTTAAATCCTTAAGTCTGAAGCAGTAATACCTCCTCTAGCCTTAAATTTATAATTTTGACTTATTTTTTTCAAAGAAGGATAAATAACTCTTCCTCTAAAACCTGCAGGTACAGATCACTCCTACAGAAACACTTTCCCCTCTGTCCTCTGCAGAGCAATATATGATCCTGATGAACAGGATCCCATGACAAGTGCAAGGTCCTACACCTGGGTCGGAGCAATCCCAGGCACAGCTACAGGTTGGGCAGAGAGGAGATTC
>JASSUY010024848.1:0-19619 GCA_032466535.1 Forpus xanthops
CATCCCCTCAGACTGAGGAAGAGAGGGGAGTGAGTGAGAGAGCAGCTGCATGGGTTTGAAAGCCTCAAACCACGACACCCCCCCCAACACTATAACAGAGGAAGATGTATCCTTTTCTTGTAAAAGTCACGCTGCTGCAGAGGGCAGTATATTTCATCCTGGACAGAACAAGGGATGTGTCAGTGCCTCTACTATTAGGTGCATAACCATAGAACAGACAGGAAATACACTTGTGAGATACATGACATCTTCTGTAGATACATCCCTTGTTTTCCATAAATTAATGAAATTGTGGGACAGAACTAAGAAAGAGAGAAGAACTGTGAATAACTACAGAAGTCACTGCACTTACCATGTTAAACCTGCTAATGATTAGTGGTTGGGCCAAGGTTTGCTGCTTTGATTGAATTATAAGTTCAGCTACATTTGATAATCTACATTTCAGACTGCAGTGTTCCTTTTCTGGAATACTGAACTATTAACCAAACTTTACTGAAATGGAATATAGCACAAAATGTAAAGAATGAATTTTTACAGTAACTAACTAGGCAGTGTTCTTCACAGAGAGAGTTGAAAAGACAATTGTATTTAAGAATTTGGGTGAAATAGGAATTTTCTTTCCCCAAAATTCTCCATTAATTTCTTTATCTACAGTTAAAGTACTGCGCTTAGACAAAGCAAAACAGATCCTGAAAATATCTAAACAGAGAAAGCTTCCAGTAACTGCAAGAATTCTGGCTTACTAGGTTTTCTCTTGCAGAGTGCATGCAGGGTATTGCAGCAGTGACAGGCTGCAGTTAAGAAAAAGATTTTATAAAACAGGGATTAGCAGAACACTGATATTTTCAGGCTTCTGTTCAACTAGGAGAAGACCAACGTTACTTTTAATCTTAAAAATGAAAACTTTGGGATCCTAATATGTATTTAGAAATTAGTCTAACAAAATCAAGAAATTTTTTAAAATTAACATCAAGAGGAACAACTCTTCCTTTATTATGGAAGGAATAGAACATAAGTATATCCTGCAACTTTGTTTTACTTGCTTTTTTCCAACTAGAAGAAAGCAACTTAATCTTTAGATAAGGTTATATACAGTGGGAGAGGAATAATATTTGCTTTCTGTTTCTTCCCCTTTTCCACCATGAAAAGGATAAGCAAATAAAAATTATAATACTGTTTCAGCAGGAAATACTACTATCTTCACATTTTAGGATCTGTTTCTAATTCAAAATTATCTTTTGTAGCATTACTTATTCGCTGAAAAGGTGGGACATTTTCATATTCAATATTCAAATCTTTAACTGAGTATAATCCAATAACAATTTCGTGCTGATGTCAGTCTAAAAGAGAAAAATTTAATTTAGCATATTGCAGGAAAGCAATATTTTCTTTCTTAACATCATATCATGCCCATGAGATCTACGCTTACATTAAGGTAATGCAAAGTTCTACACTAAGCAGCACTACAGGGGTAAGCTTCTCCCTAGGTACAGTTCAGATGGATTTTGGCTTTGGGTAAGAGGTAAGTAATCAATAACAAATACTCAGAGAACCATAGAATCACCGAATGGCTTGGGTTGGAAAGGACCTTAAGATCATCAGGCTCCAACCACCCTGACACATTCAGGGACATCTCACACTAAACCGTGTCACCCAAGGCCCCATCCAACCTGGCCTTAGCACTGCCAGGGATGGAGCATTCACAGCTTCCTTGAACAGCCTGCGCCAGTGCTTTTACACCCTCACAGTGAAGAATTTCTTCCTTATATCCAACCTAAATCTTCCCTGTTTCAGTTTTAACACATTGCCCCTTGTCCTATCACTACAGTCCCTGATGAAGAGGCCCTCTCTTGTAGGGGCCCTTCAGGTACTGGAAGGCTGCTATGAGGTTCCAACACAGCATTCTCCAGGCTGAACATATGGAAAATGCAGGAAAATTGCATTAAGTTTTTGTACCAATAGAAACACAAAGGTGAGAAAGCTGGGTACTCTGGTAAGGAGTTGATAACATACTGACAATATGAATTTTTTACAATTACACATCCAGTAAACTATAAGAGATTAGCTATATTAAAAAAGGCTCCTTTTAATGCATGGCTACTAGCCGTAGGCCTATGTTTTAGTCAAAGAGGAGAGACTCAGAGGTGAACTCCACATGTCAAAGTTAGTCTTTGACTTCTTGCTGACTGAAAAAACTGCTCATGCAAGGATCTGTAAACTGTTCATATGCATTCAAAATAAGACAACAACTTGCAAATGTCTCAGAGTTGTCATTCTTGAAAAAGATCTAAATTTATTGATTTGTCTATCCATATTAGGACATATATATATAGTAAGTACATCGTAAGTTACTCTTAATATAAAGAAGAATAGCATTACTCCACTTATGTCAAACTTATAGCTGTGGTCTAGAAAAACCTCTGAAAGATCAGACTAGCAAAAAAATGGTATTTGTAGGAAAACACAAGAGATATTTGCTAGAAATAAGCAGTGTATTGAGCTTGGTAGGGCAGGCTGGATAAACTCAACAGGGAAAGGAAGGCAGACAAAACACCGGCTTAAATGACATCCAGACAGCCCCATCTGTACCTTGTCTAGCCATGCATACACTCTGCTTCTTATTCCTGCTTCAGAAATTTGAGCCTGAAGAGAAACCTTGTGTCTTTAAGCCACCCATAGTTATCCAGTCTAGGTCTGCTCTACTTTTATTAGTAGATTATTCATTAATTTATTCAGTCTTGGGAGACATCAGTTTAGGGAACTTTCTCTCCTTGA
This sequence comes from Forpus xanthops, assembly GCA_032466535.1. NCBI lineage: Eukaryota > Metazoa > Chordata > Aves > Psittaciformes > Psittacidae > Forpus > Forpus xanthops. The sequence goes on from JASSUY010024848.1 coordinate 2,776, forward strand.
AAGCTAAGCTGGAAAATCAATTTCCCTGTGTTCTAAGTAGGCCAGCAGGAGCAGGAAAAGAAATGGTATTCAGGATAATCTTTCCATCCTGCAGTGCCCGCTGCATCCTGGCTTTTACATGATTTGTGGCACAGAGCCTGATCAACAGGGATTTCATTCCATTCAAGCTTGCTGAGGGCTGAAGCTGAAATTCACTACAAGAATCTTAAATTCTAAAGGACTTGCTCCACTTCTCATGATGCATACTGTTCCTGCCAAGGTCTCTAGACATTACTGTAAGCCTTTAAGATGGGGGAGAAAGGTGAGAAAGTTTCCCCAGTCACAGTAGATTTGGTTTTCTCTGCTGTCTATTCTAAGGGGAACAACAAGCAAAACACACATTCTGGCTATTGAGAGGTATTAAAAAAGAAAAACCAATTTACAAATCAGAGGAGGCAAATTTAACAAGAGCTTATTTGATAGGAAATAAGGCCTGAGAAGAATAATGAAGTCAAATAAACACACAGAAAAAGGAGCATTGAAGGGCAGCACAGTGACAGAGCAAGGATTTACAGATTCGCATTCTCCATCAACCTCACTGATCTTTTACCTGAAAGTAATCACTGAACTCAAGGTTGCATGTGGTAAGGTACAGAAAGCAAAGTATGAGAGTACTTCATAAAAGTGAGACCTCACTTTGAAACAAGCTGGAATTCTTGGCTCAAATAAGTAAATTTATCTCAATAATCCTCCCAGGTAACTCAATTTTTCTTTCTTTCCATCAGAAGCAGCTTTTAATAAACAGAGAGTTTGAACTCACATGAACATACATACAAATGGAGGCAGGAAGCTTTATCTGGAGCCTTGTTAGACTAGTTTGTATGCATTCTGCCTATTAATTAACTTCAGCTATCCTGATTTTACTCACACAGCAAGGACATGGTCATTAATATTAACAGCATGGGGCAAGCTGAGGATCAAGTCCTACTCAGAAGAGAGTGACAAGGGGATGCTGTCAGTCACACACAAAAGTGGCACCAAATCTAAATGTATAATGAAAAATACTATACAAGCAAAAAAACACAGCACAGAATCCAGACTATAGAACAAAATACCCTGAAGAGCTCCTCACTGTTCTTTCTCTCACTTCCTTCCCCTCTCCAAAAACCCCGCACTTTGTCTCTGCCACAGTACAATGTTGCCTCTAATGCTGTCGTTAAAACTACTTTATCATCAACTACGTATGTGCCGTTCTCCTTGAGCCAAAATCTTGAACAGCTGGTTTTGCTGTGCCCGTGAAAGGGAAGACGACCCATTTCTTGCAATTCTACACAACTAAACTTTAAAATGTCTACTAACAACAGTGCAACTACAGCACCATCTACATAGATTTCTGCTTGAGTGGACTTGCCACTTCACCGTAGAAAATGCTGTACATAATTATTGTGATTTGCTTTACACAGACCACACTTGAGCACTAGAACAGTGGAAATTGTTGAGCACTAAAACAGTGGAAATTGTTGAAGTAACTGCCCAAGTACATCATCTTTGCTTGGTGAAAGTCAGAGATTCCCTCCCACCGTTAATTTTCCTGACAGTCCATCTTCTCTCTGTGTTGTCCCTTTCAGCCTTTTATGAGGAAGGCTTAGTAAAAGATGTGTTTCAGTTAATGGTTTGCTGTCACTGCAAGACTATCTAAAAGAGAAGCATCACCTGGGATCAATGTAAAGCCTAGAAATATTACTGGAGGTTTTAGGTTTGTTTTTTTTCTGTGTGGATATGGGGCAAAATACATATACCCAGACTTTCTTTTCCTTTTCATAATTCAGTCAAGTTTGATAAATATATTCTCATCATGTATTGATCAGTTATATCAAATGAACATACTTCTGTGACTGCAGTAAGTAGGCTTAGCTTGCAGCAACGAGGATGGCTTTAATAGAGTTCTGATAGAGTTCTTGTTCATTTCCTGCTCTCTTATGATAAAACAGTCTCCATTAATCTGAAACTCGGTGTTATGTACATGAGCCAGCTTATAAAGCTGTGCAATTCAAAATTAGTAAATCAAAAGGAAACAAAACAGACATTTCTTCTTCCCTTTGTGGATCACTTCTTAAAGAGAGTATATTTAAGATCACAATGAATTGCACACAGAGGTTCTCCTATATTCAAAAGGGGTACAGAGAAAATCAAAAGAAGAACCAAAGAATATCTCGGTATGCCCTTATTCCTTTAAGGTATGTTCCAAGATTATCCATCTAAAACATTTTGCAGACACCCCCTCTTTCACTCCCAACAGATAGATCCAATTATAAAACCTGTTGAGATAAGATCTCTACTTCATGAGACTAATGAACATTTGAAATTATGGACTGAACTAATGTGGATATTGAATGCAGAATAACAATTTATTAGGTGATTTCATCACCTCTTACTCATTGGAAGTTGTCAAAATGCAGTTGATATGACAGAATTTTTGCTTTTAAAAATCCAGCCTAAAGTATTCACTTAAATGGAGGCTTTGTTTGCTTTGTTTGGTTCAATGGCATCTTGTCCTCTTTTCCCACCAATAATTCAAAATGAAAGATCTGAAGATCTATTGGGGATTAACGTGATTCCCAGTCAGCCATTGTCTTCCTAATATATTTTCTCTAGAGCAATATTTACAGTGTTAACACAGCTAAATAAAATAACCTCAGTTATTTTGTAATGACCTCAGATTAATATATGATATGGCACAATATTAAGCTGGATGTTAAGTGGGACATAGTTAGGAAAGTAATTTTTTTAAGACATTACTTTGAAATATGAATTTGAGACTCAGACTACATTCATACAAAATTATTTAGAATAATAAAATTAAACTTCGTAGTAGGAGGACAGTACCTCAAAATAAAATGAGTACAAATAACATTGATAAGAAATGCCCTATTTAATATTCTAATGGCAAAAATAGCAAACTATCATTATGCGTAAATATAACGCAAGGGAAAGTACTGGACATATAAGCCCACATGTACTGGAAGAATCAATTTAAGTAATAATTTTGAATTTTCATTTTAGAAATGTTATCTCTACAATTCCCTTAAATCTGCTTGAACAAGAAATACTGTCTCGTCCACAACAACTTCTAGGTGACAGTAAAAATGATTCAGATTCAAGTGTTGAACTTCTGCTGTCACCTTAGATTAAACCACTTGACCTCTCTAAGAACTTCAAAAGACTCTAATAGAGTTTCCTAATGAATTATTTTGTAATGTAACTGTGTGAACTGAGCACTAACTCCCACAAACCTTTTAAAACCTCTGCCCCTACATCTTTATCTTGTCACTTTCTTTCTCTGACCACTTTCTGTCATCAAAAATAAAAGGAGGAACTGGGTATACCCAGGTTCGTTCTTCTGCTACTGGCATTGTAAGAAAGTGGCCCAGGATGAAGTTAGAAGTGGTCAGATAGAAATGTGCTAAGCCATGGATGCTAACTAACACACAGCTGAAAATTGACAATTTAGTACTAATATCTTTGACTGAAAGATTTGCCACCTCCAGCAATTATCAATCACAGAATATAGAAAGAAGAACCTGTGAAACTGTACAATAAAGTTTGAAAAGATTTCATATACTTTCTTTTTGCAGCGGAAAGTTCAGTTCAATTCAAGAGCTTATTTTTGTTTTCCAAAAAAAAAATTATAATTGGCAACACTATCCACTCTAATGAAAATACCAAGACAGGAGATTTGGTGCGAATAAAGTTACTCCCGCTTGATAACATCTTTTATATACCCAGATCTGACATTCCTTTAACAAGCAGTAACCAGAAAATAGGCAGTTAGGGGAAAGCAGTGACCTATTAAAGAAGATCAAAATCCTCCCTTTCTGTTCTATAAGGGGCCTCACAGACCATTACATGACAATGGATAGTGTTTCAGCAAGCTCTGTTATAGCTGGCCATCAACAGAGCCACTCTCAGCACTTTATGTTGTCTATATTGCTATTATAAATGACAACAGGTCTGCTGGACTTAACTTGCAGTTGAAACTAATGAATTCCGAAGTTTTCAGTTTCAGCTTTTGGTAACTGCCTAAAAAGGACCTGAATGTCCTGAGTAATTCTCCCTGAAATAGGAAGGACTTTTTTTCCCCTAAGGCGTCCCAAGAGCCGGCAGAACCTTCAAATCACCTGTGAGAAACTCTAATTTTTATGTTTGTTTTCAGATATTCCCCTCCCCTTTTAAAACTTGTAATAAGCAGCTGTTGCCAAAGCACAAACTCTATAGGCTGTGTGAAACTGATTTATGCTTACAGAACTCTGCTGCAGTAAAGTTCCTGGCAAGTGCACAGACAGAAACTGGCATAGTTGCTTGACAAGTAAATATTTCAAGGGAGCAATTGCTATTAATGTATTCCATAGCTGTCAAAGGAAACTTTAGTGTGTACACCCGTAGGAGTATTCTTGCTTTGGGTCACCATTACAGGTCCCAGCTTTACCGGAACATGATGTCCAATATTATATCAGGAAAGAAAGTAATTTTTAAAAATAGTTTACTACATTTAAAGTGATCTTTGTGACGTTTCAGATAAATCAATATAACTATTCTATATTTTCCAAAATCTTAGAAAAAAAATTCAGATATATATTTAGGTTTTAACTTTTGCTTTTAATAACACAGATAGATCCAAAAAATTTGTTACTCTGTTTAGTATAATTCCACTGTGAAATAGCTTGGAATGGCCTCAAATATTTTTCTTAAAAAAGAAAGTAATTAATTGCAAGACACTAATTTATAAGCTAAGGAAAATGAGATGTGATGCAAGTTGAGGAAAGTAATATAATAGTAAAATACCAACAAAACACCACAATTTCCATTAATTGCCAAACCAGTACTTCAATTCTTCTGCTATACTGGACAAATATGTGTTATAATCTGTGTCAAAGAGCCAGAAAATTATGGTTGTGTGGTATTCCTGAGCCACAGTGATAATAGCAGGTTTTCCACCAGCCTGAGAAGAATAACAGTCGCTAGATACTGACCAAATAAAGGCACAAGAAAACAACAGTTGAGAAACTAGATAATCAAAAAACTCTTCCAAATTGTTCTAATTTGCCTTTTTAAATGGACAGCTATGCCATCGTAATAAATGAAAGATTTCAGAGAAACATGCATATTATGCACTCTATCTTGGTTACCAGCAGGAGAATTTATAAGCAGGCTATCTTACACACAGAAGGGATGTGGTTTTCGCTCACCAATAAAGGAAAAACCTAAAATTGAACTGAAAAACCTAAAACTGAACTGCATTGTGGTATCCATCTTCTTAAATGGAGTCTTTAAAATTTGCACTTTTAAATAGACAAAATGAAATGGCTGATTATAAAAAAACTGTCATACCCTCATTGTAATAAACCCATTTTTATTATGAATGCATTTTTCATAATAAAGCACAGGGTTATGACAAGTGGTGTCACAAACAAAAAAAAAACCCAAAGCAACTGTTTCAGTTTGCTTATAACCATATCTTATTATGCAGTAAATTACTGAATTTGGAAAGGGCATAATAGTATAAAAATATAAGTGAGCAACTTGGAAGTAATTACTGATGTGCAATAAAAGGTTTTCTTAAAACAGTCAAACAAAATCTGTATCAGGTCAAATAAACAGCTCAGTAGGGTTGAACTATTAACGAGTTGTACTGTTTTCTGAATACTACGTGGAGAGCATTCTGAAACTTAAAACGAAGAAAGCAAAGACCCCAATATTCTACAAGAAAGATAGAAACTGAGGAAAAAAGTTAATTCACTGTGTTCCCAGAATTTTATCTGTATGATGAAGACTACAAAATACAGAGATCATAGCAAGAACCATTGTCTTTTTTCAAGCCAGTTTACCCCTCCACACTTAGATCTTTTCCCATTCATCCCTACTTCTGTCACATTAAACATTTAGGTTGCAATTACGAGAAACTGCTTCATGTGACAAAGACGGTAAGAAATAATATATTGTTGCTTAAAGGGATTGATATAAGTGTGATGATAGTGGACATTCTTTCACAATCACAATATAAAATTTTCATACAAAAGAAGGATATAACAGTACAAACAGCCAGATTTAGATAAATATTAAAGAGAATAAATTAAAGCTTTTTATCTATATTGGGGCATTTAAAGACATCATATTTATTTAATAGGCAGTGATCAGGAGTCAGAGAGTGTACATTCCTTAAAAACAGGCAGTTTGACTTGGGAATCAATTTGTCATGGCAACTTTGCCATCCTTTGAATCATTTCAGTGTGCTCTCCCATTTATTTTATGGACAGGTTAAATTCTAGAAGCATAACAAAGACAAATGTCATCATGACCACGCTTCCTTTGAAATATGTCTGCAAAGGAAAATTTAGAAGATTATAAATATACTGACCAAAACATTTTCATTTGCGTCACTTAATTCCTACCCAAAAATATTTGGGTTTAAAGAAATTTTAATCTAATGCAGAGATTGCACTTTTTGGTTCTAGATATGCTGAAAAGAATGCACATTTTTTTACATTTTGTGATTTAATATTTTTTTACCGCTTAAAAAACCTCAACTGGGTATCTCTAAAATTTTAGTGATAAATTAGTGATAAATATGTCTCTAAAATGTGAATGATAACACAGGAAAATTTTTCAGTTACATGTTATTAGGTTTTTGTTTCCTATTTGCTTTGTTTTAGTGTAAATCAATTCGTACAATGTCCAGAATATTCTTTAAAATTCTTTGTCCCTTCTTTCTTATTCTTTAGCTGACAAAAGTAATATTTGCTGGAGATCATTCACTGATTTTTACCTTTATTATTTCCTTTTTCATTTTTCACTGTGATTCTTCAAAATGTTCTAAACCAAAAGAAGAGGGAGTCAAGAAGTGTTAGTCTTTCACATTTAATCACTAACATTTCTGAAACATTGATATTCCATAAAGTTAAAATCAAAAAGAATGTAAAAGGGGAGCTCCCCTAGATACTGAGTTTATTGTCTTCCCAAGAAAAACAAAGTACAGATGAAAATAGGGGAAAATTAAAACTGAGTTCCTCTGAGGGAAGTCTTGGAAAATATAATTTCTGTTTCATTAATGATTCTAATCTAGAATTTATCTTCAAATTGCTTTTCCATTTATGACTTGTCCTATTAACTTTCCTATTGTGTTTCTTCTACCAGAAGTAAAGGAAATTTCCAAGAATCAGTAAGGTAATACACACACAGAGGTGCCTGACTTAAAGAGCAGTGATATCTTTATGGAAGGGAGGTGAGGGACATTCCAGCAGATGGGGGTTCCCAGAATGCTGCGATAATTTTGAAACATCCCTTTCTTTGAGAGTAGTTTATCCTTATGGCCTCCAAAATGCGGCTAAGAGGATAATAAGAGGCTGGTTACATTACTTTTTTACCAACCAGAGGAATCAATGTGCAGAGGACATTATCAGCAGGACAGATCTGCTTTTGGCCACCAAGAGAGCTTCAAAACATATTTACAGGGTGTCATGATCTGTCCATTATGTTCACTAAGGCAGAAATCAAGAATGCTTCCAATAACATTTTCATTCTTTGTAACATGTTTAAGGCTCTGGTGACAGTAAGACCAAAAGCTGAGGTCAGGAATCATTAGCACTGTCAAAAAAGTCTGAGTGACAAGTTCAGAATATTAAGAGGCTTAATCATTGACTTCTTGAACTACAAAAAATATTTTTCCCCATAAATATTCCTTGCAGAGCTCCTAAGAGATTATATTAGAGTAGTTTACTTTTAACAAATTTCTAATGGATGATGTGGATAATGAAACACCTTTCAAACCATTTATATACATAAGTGTCCTCAAGTGAATAATCAAATGTATAAATATGCAAGCCTATCTCAGTGAACAAGCCCTTGTACAAAATCAAAGCCTTGCTCTGATAGTTGTTAAATCATCACCCAAAACCAATGCTAGAAAATACTGAAGTGACAAATCTCAATCACATAAAAGCTAGCAAGCTTCAACATAAAAATTCATTGTGTTTATGTTCTATAATACTGTTATGATGGCTTTCTGCCACTGAATCATTGGCTAATTCCATTTAAAGTGGATTATTCTCATTAATCAAGGAGCCTTTCAGTATTTTCAGCATTTTTATTTTTTTTTTTTTACTACTAAGTGGTTCCATAATCTACTTACACAACGCTACTGAAACTTCAGTAATAAAGATGAGTGGCTGCATGGTTCTGAGTTACCAGCTGGGTTTAAACCATGACACCTTTCCTCATGGGATTTTATAGGACACTTTTCACAAACACTAATGTAGTTTCACAGCGACTCAGAGTCAAGGAGGTAGTAGAGCTATTTTGCAAATGGAGATCTAACATCTGAAGCAGTTTTGATCAAAAGTGCCTTTTAATTTGTGGATCCAATGTAAATACCTCCCATTGGAATTTTCAGAGTAACTCTCATTATGTAGAACACTAGATTGTGTTAAACACAATTTCCATTGCTTCTATTGTTTCTAGCAGAGCTTAGTACTTTACAGATCAGATCTCTAAACCTCAAAGGACTCCATTAGGAAGTTCTAATAACACAAAGTTGTAATTTCTTAACTAATAGCTTCCAAAATCAGACTATAGAATGGATTTTCAAATTTTTTTTTTTTTTTTAGTTAGCTTAAATTTGTAAGCTTTGACAGGCCTTAAGCTAGAAATTGCCAAACAATATTCACAAGTCATCTGCTTTAAATTAGACTGCATCATGGCACCAGCAGCAGGACTGGACAGAAGATATCTGCTCGTCCACAGCTCCCACCATCTGGGACTGACGGAGGGAAAATTCTGAACAGGGTCTGCAAATCTGGCTTCAAACATGCCCAGTGCAAATGATAAAACTTAAAAAATTTAATTTGCCAAACTAACAGACCTTTACTGTCTGTGTGCAAACTGCAGGTTTCTGAAGCCCTGTAAGTTGGTTAAATTTGGGTTATTTTCAGCAAATGTCGCATACCTGATTCCCTGCCAAATTTCAGTCCCTGCTCCAAATTATGAATGTACCAAGTATCTTCACAACTTGTTACAAATTATTTTTAAAATACATACCAAAGAGTGGTTTTGCCTACTCTTCTCAATAGCATTTGAATCATTTTACCCAGAAATATTAGCCTTATCAGACTATAAGCTTTTAGACATCTTGGGAAAGGGGCAAAAATATCTGCCCCAAAAACTACAATCTGACAAGCTATGAGCATTAATGCTGTCTTGACCACAAGCCTCAACAGCAGTTCTATTTATAATATATAAAGGAACAATGTAGGGAAAGACCTAAACAGGGTCTTGAAAAAGCCATCCAAATCAACCAAGGTACAGTGTTGTAAGGATTGCAGCACTACGGTTGTAAAGCTACTGTGAGCTGCTTATCTGTTTCCAATTGGTTTTGATGAAGACAATTTTATAGTCTTTTGGTCCAATTTCCTCTTTGTTAGACCATCTAATTAAGCACAAAAGAATTCCTGGTTTATGGCATGGCTTAAAGCTGTTCATTAGCTTTTATACATTGACAGTAAATCTGCGAACACCTCGTGATTCTGAAGGTGATCAGGAGTAGAGGCCGGTTCCAAATTCACTCCCCTTCACATCAGAGGAAGCTTCAAAGGATCTTACCAACCAAATATAAGAATGGATATGCATTGCAACAAGGTCAAGGGGGATTCAAAAGTCATGGGAGTCAGTGTTGAAAAGAATTTTTGCAGGTCAGGATTTAATGCAACCTCTAACTCACTGATGGAGCTCAGCACTCAGTGTCACAGCAGGGTATGCCACAGTGCCCACCATATTCACACCTACTACTAGCGGATGAAAACATGGCCCAGTCCTATCTCTATTTTGTGTTCTTCAGTTTAAAGTACTTCTGGCATGCCTCATATTAAAAAACAAACAAACAAACAAAAAGAACAACAACTGAAATCAACCTAAAACCAACCAACCAACCAAAAAACTCCTGAACAAACCAAAGTATGAAGGGAAATAGGCAAAATTTGATATTAGCTTTCCATTGCAGATATCCCAGAAAGTACAGCATATTCCTACCACAGAATGACAGATATACAAATATAGAACCTTTTCTTTCTTAGAAGTTCACAACTGGTAAATTCTAACTGCTCAGTTTGTATAATTCCTGATACACAGTTTAAAATTTTTCCTTGTGCTTGTTATCACCACATTCACGACATATCATACTTAGGAAATAAGCAATATAAATGTATGTTTTCATAGATCAAAAAATAAAGTCAAAAGGTATTTTTATATTGAAAATGAAATTAACTGAAATAGTTAAATACAGCTCAATAAAATAGAAAAATAAGTAGGAAATTCTGAAACAGAATTCTATTTAAAACATTATTCTACATTTTCTGATTGAGACCCTCTTATGCAAATTTCTGCCCTCCCATCTCTCAAAAAACTAGAGCACAGGGTTTCTTCAGGAAACCCTAGAATACACGGCTGCTAGATCTGCTTGCAGCACCGATGTTCTCACAAATCAATATAATACCGGATTCATGATTTTACACAACCAGTAACCCAAAAAAGCATGCTTTCAGCCACCATAAGTATTAACCTGGAAATTTATCTTACAGTTATCTAACAATAACAGGTCAAAATTATTTTATGCTTCTATAAAATTGCACTTTTTGAAGCTTTCATTTCCTCACATTACTTTTGCTCTGTGTGATGGCATTTGTGGCTCACAGCCTGTCACAGTTGTATGATGATGTAATGCTAATAATAAACATACCTTCTGCATTGTTTGGTGAACTTTGCTATAAGACTTCCTGTTCCAGAACATTAAGCACAACATTAAAAAAAAAAGTTATTAAAGTTTCAGTTGGAAGACTGCTATTATTTTAATTGCAATCTGATATCCCTTCTCCTCAGCAAAGATGTTTAATTCTACTCAGGAGAAATGTAGACTCTTCACAAAAGAAAAACTTACCATGCAACAATGGTGAAGAATCACTTTATCCTAGTAAGCAAGGGTAGAAGAAACACAAAATTCTGTTTAACTCTCACATGCTTATCAACCCTAATGTTTCTAAGTAGAAATATCTCTGCTTTCTACTAAGTAGTTTCATAAAATAGATTTAAGTACAAAATCATAAGTAAACCACAAAGCAAAGTTATCCAGCTGGTTCATAGATAATAATTTACAACAGTTACTGCTAGTGTTGTCACTGTCAACAGCATAGATATGGAGTTCTGCTATGCTACTAAACATAGCAGATATTATTGCTTCAGGAGTTGATATACAGTCTTTTAAAACAGGTATTGAAATATGCTGATCTTTCACAATGTTATTACTGCATGCACAATTTAAATCTGAAATACAGGTATTCATGGGTAAGAGACAAGGGACTAATCACTCTTCCAATCCACACAGACCAATAAAAGACAATATCCTTGGGGAAACAATTTATTATCTATACTTTTGTTTGTTCTGTGGAACATTATCATCATTTTACACCCACCCAAAAGTCTTCATTTCCCTTCCATCCTGTCTAAGAAACCCTTTTTCAATCCAGTTTACAGCTATGTAATTTTGATGGCCATGTGCAATAAACAAATGGATTAAATAATGCTAAAATGAGCTAGCCGAGCTGTAGCAGCCCCAAACATAAGATAACTAATAGCCATATGATATGGGAATAATCATTAGCACAACAGAAAAGAGTGGCTGGGAACTCTCCTTTCTAGAATCAGTGACAAACAAGTAGCTGTTCAAGGCAACTGACCTGTGATCCAACCATGTCTGCAAATACGAGCTAAGAGAAAATGCTTAAGCTGTTGCTAGAGAGGCTGTGAGAAGTCCTGCCAGACTTGGCTTACCACAGGAAGGAACACAGAGGACAAAATTTGGGAAGAGGAAAGGTCTTAATCAATGCCACTCTTACCCTGAGTTATTCATGCAAGCATGTGGAGGTCTCTGTAAGAGAGGTTCCCATGTTCAAAAAAGACAAAAGTCTGGAATCATTAGATTACAGCCCAAGATCCTTTGGGAAATGCAAGATATCACTATGACTACAAATGTTTTATTGTAAAAGAATATTCTACATTTTATATTTATACAGATGTTTCTGTATCTATAGGACTCTTCAGAACACTTTGTACAGAAATTAAATTTTCATTCACATGTATAAGTAAGAATTAGTAAACCTAAATCCTAATGATGTACATCATCCAGAGAAACCGCTTTGAAAACACTGAATGGCAGACATGCTAAATTATAACTGTGGGAAGTCATAAAATTCCATCGTTTCTAGAAAAAGGCCTGAAAACAAAAATTAAAAATAGAGCATGCTTAATGTGTTTGCTTAGCAGAAATGTCTTGCACCTTTAACACATATTGCATATGAAACCCTCTGGATTTGGAAGCACTCAGCACATCTGCATTCCACTGTCATCCTTTGTGTCCCAGCATTTTTACAAACTGCACCCACAGCTCACCCTAAGGCTGACATGCCATGGGAAGTTCCCGCAACTGAATTTTCCAACAGCTGTTGTTCAAGTCACTCAAGGCCTCTGCGCTGAATGACTTGGCTCCTTGCTCCCTAAAAACAAATACAGACAATTGCATTCTCCAATTGTCATTAATTTACACTTCATGTTTATATTTTAACAACTGCAATTCACATCAGGTTTGGATCACAATCCCTGTAAGTAATGCACTATTGCACTTTGACACACACTGGTAAGAAACTGTGTTCCACATTTGGTTTTGAAAAGCAGAGGTCAGCTTCGCAGAAGTCTTTTCTAAGTTGTCTTTATTCTTTTTATAATAGATCATCACCAAATTATGTGCCTGAGTTGTGCATTACACATAATAGATGAGAACTACATATCAACCAGTTTGTTTTCTCTCTGTGGCAGAAGCACCAGCTTTATGTTACTTGACATGTTTTTTAAGCACAGATCTTCCTGGACCAATGCTAAATTCCCTAAGTGCGGGAATATTTTGGATAAGGATCTATTGAATTAAACAACTTCCTATTGTTTGCTTGTTTAACAGAGCAGTTACTTACAAAATACAAAGTATTTCTAGTGACTAAGTTAATGTATCACCTCAAGATATTATCAAAGCTACTGTCTGGGCTGGACAGTCTTTTCTTTTGATAATCTGTGAAAAAGCGTACTTATGAAACGCCAACAGGAAATACTCAGATACCTTATTCAGTGATGATAGAATTCTCTGAAAGAACTTCTCCACTGAGTGGATAATTCATCAGATATTAAGATTAGCAAACAGCTGGATTAGTATGTGTTAACATTACTGAAGGTTAAAATTTCCGCTATAAAATAAAATAAAATAAAATAAAATAAAATAAAATAAAATAGGTATCTCTTTTACCTTGCATGTTGAGATTCATCTGGCCAACTATGGATATCTGCAGTATAAAAAAAAAGTCAACATTTAAGTAAAAGCCCCCAGCTCAGTTAGTCACTTTAAGTTCCATTTATAACAGCAGAAAGAAAAAATGAGCACTTAAATTAACCATACCTCAAGAATGCTTTTTCCTTATCTTCAGAGGGAGCTCTAGGCAAGTAGCTCAGACATAGGTTTCAGACACAGGTATCAGACACAGGTATTACACAAGAGACATCAAAAGTGTGGTGAGAGAAAATATAGTCAGAGTTCATTTTCCAGAATTTGTCTTGGCAAGGGGGACAGTATTTTCATGTTGTACAAGTCTAAAAAGAACAGTTATGTTCCTACATTATGTTACAGAACTGAAATATTGTATGTGCTAGGTCTGGCAACAGATAATTTGCCATGAGCTCCCATCACTGAGATGGAAGTGGACTTCCAAAGTGGGCAAAACAGACCAGATCTGAACCAGAACTTTGCATATTTTTCCCTCTAAAATAAAAACTATGCTGAAAAATATAGATATAATCTTCTAAGTCTGAAATGCTTGTGCTGCACCAGATAAAACTGAATAACATCCATCTACAGAACAGGTCCTTCATCACACCTGCACTTTCATTCATTTCAGAGCTCCTGCAAATCAAGCTCCTCATCATGGCACAACCGTGCTGTGTCCCAGTAAAGTTCTTGTTCTACTTATAACTAAAACATACATAAAACATATACCCAGGAGTCATCTGAACTGTCAGACCGAACAGCGGTCTAGCTCCCACTGTGAAAGCTCTTTGTCCCATTCCTTTCACAGGCTCCCATTTCCTCTCATTAGCAGGTTTAGCTATTTAGTGACACAGCCTACATAGCATCCACAACCTTAACTGAGAAAACAGCTCTGTTCTTTGCACACAGAAGTCAAGCACTTTGAGCCATTTCTTCCTCAGGCTAAATCTGAGCTGCACTCTTTCTCTATATTCTTAATTGATGTTGTCCAACAATATATTACACAGTGCTATTTTTATGAAGAAAAGAATTACTGTTCTTGTTTTCACTTGTTCTATGTATTGCCTCAATACTTTAATGGCACAAAACAGCTTGCTGACAAAGCACAGCTGTATTTTGTGTATACTCTTCAATGGGAGTGATAAACAGTATCACACCTATTTCTAAACATCCTGAAATTAATTTGGAAAGTAACAACATACTGATTATTTTTTACATTTGTTTTTTTTTTTCATTTTAACTTACATCAGTTCATTTCCATCCCATTTTAACTAACAATTTCATACTGCTTTAGCTGTGCCTTTCACAAACCTGAGTTAAACACGCTCTTGGCATTGCAGTGTAAAGTGGCAGTGTCCTATCCATGAATGTATGCTTCTCTGAATATCATATTTCACATTTATATTCTTCCTGAAACTTGTCAGGTATATTATGTTGTGCCCAATCAGTATTTTATAAACATTTTAACAGGAGCAGTCTTTTCCTCTTGTCTCTGCACATGGTGATATATATCAGCAAATAAAATTTCTGATTGAAAGATTATTTCCATATCTGCTTTGTTTCCCTATGGTACCAGTTTTTGAAATATTGAATTTATCACTTCATGTCTCTACAGTACAATCCTACTGACAGCAGAGAGCAAATTCAGCTCAAATATTTTACTCCTGCCTTGAAATTAACTTTCTCCAGGCAATTTCATTTTTTTTTATTTAAATACATCTTGGCAATTTTAATCTTCACCTGGATAAGATGAAAGGAGGAATTTTGTATGACTGCTGAGTTGAAGCATATAACACAAATTGTCATCAATTCATGTCATAAAACAGATAAGTGTGACTTCTATTTCAAATGTCAGTCAAAACATTCCTCCCATCTTTGTTTTACAAAGGAAGTATTAAAATACATTATGATTTCCCGAAATTGAGATTTAAAATATATAATTTCCACTAAGATAGCTCCATATCCATTACCTGATACAAATTCACTTTAACATTGAACCACGTTGGTGACATGTCTTCAAAGTCTTAGGAATTTTTTAAAGGAACTTGGATCAAGCTCTGGACTAACAGAAGGATTAAGAAACCTTTCAATCACTTTTATAATATAAACTATTTTTACTGGTATTCCAAAATGTTTCATCCTTTTTCTTTTATGTGGAAATTACTGAATAGTGCTCACTATTTTATTTTATTTAAATCAAGGACAACCAATTAAATTTAATGCAAGCCACTCTATAACTGCAAGAGCAGTTATGTTAACAATATGTGGAAAAAAAGCTTGCAAACATACTGTTCCTTTATGTGCCTTTACAAATAAGACTTCAGGTTTACTTTGAATCCTCCATCAGTGAAAGAACTTTTTTAAAGAATTGCCAAAGTGCCCAACTTTCTGCACAGACAAAAAAATTAAATCATATATTTTATTCAGTATGCAGAGAAGGAATATTGCATTTAACTCAACTACAGCTCAATGAGTTAATTTATCTTTTAAAGAAAGATTATAAAGAAAAATCTGGGTTTGGATATCCTTTTTTAAATTTAAGAAATACATAATAAACTTTACAATAAAACTCATCAAATATGTCTGAAATCTTTATTTCTAAATTTAAAAATGATATTGTTGTAAGCACCCACCCAATCAGGACCTTGCATTCCAATTTATTAGAAACCACTGAAAACCAGACAATTTTTGACTGAACATGAAAATTTCTAGTTATTTTGGCATATGTGTTTCTGTTTAGAACATCCTCTGGCTTTTTATTTCTTTAAAATCTGTTGGTGAAGACAGGACAATTTGATACCAGTTGTCAGAAATTCTTTCATCCAGAAAGTAAAGACATATGACAACTAATGAACCAAACTAAAATAACCTGTAATATGCATGGTTTCTGCTGATTTAATGCTAGAAGATACAGTTAAAATCAATTCATAGTCTGACAACAGTTCCAAAAATCAGAGTTCAAACTGGGAGGAGAAATGCGGCTTTGAGACCCTAACTGTGTTGACAGCAGGTAGAAAAGTGGCTTCTATATATCAGGTGACCTTCTCCATTTCAGATATGACGATATTGTATCTTTATTCTTCATTCTGCCAATGGTAGTTAAATACCTCCTGCTACATTCTGCAAATGTAAATAAATAAATAGACTCGGAAGTGTTTCAGTTGTATCTTTCCCCCTGTTTTGGCAATATGGTATTGCAAACTTTTGCCAGTTTCGAAGTGAGAAGTTTCAGTGGCTTCAAAACTTCATTTCTCAAGGACAAAGTTTCTTACAATGCTTTTAACTTTGTTGTCAAACTTTGTTATTATGCTGATTGCATGCTGCTAAAACCCAGTCTGCAACATGGCAGAATACGTGTATGGAGCTACCAGTTTAATCATTAACAGATAATTAGACAAAATTCACAGTGGTGAGACAAATGCCTGAAATGCATTCGGGGGGGGGGGGGGGGGGGAAATTA
>JASSUY010024852.1:0-13166 GCA_032466535.1 Forpus xanthops
TTGCTGAGGGTGCACTCAATCCCACTGTCCATGTCACTGACAAAGATGTTGAACAAGACCGATCCCAACACCAATCCTTGAGGTACACCACTTGTTACCCGTCTCTAGCTGGACGGATGTTAAAGCTCCTGTGCTCACACCTGTACAGTTACCCTACCAGAAAGCAGTGGCCAGCACACCAGCAGTGACCCCAGGATAATTCAGGTTGGAAAGGACCTCAGGTTGTCTCTGCTCCAACTTCTTGCTCGCAGCAGGATCAGCTCTGAGTTCAGACTAGGTTCCTTAGGTTTTTATCCTGTTGGCTTTGAGAAGTCCCTAGGATGAAGACTTGTCAGTGACTTGTCAACCAGCTTGACTCTGTGTCCTGTAGTAATCTTACTGGAAAATAAAGCAAGGAAGCGAGACCAGTGGCCTGAAGAGAAAGGAGATGGGTAAAGGTTTTATATAGAACTGTTAGATACAGTGTTGCAAGTAGAAATTCGAACATAAAAAATGTGTTTGAAATATCAGTACACCTGCAGATTCTGAGCAACAGAGCAGTGGTGAGAATGCCTGACCTTCCAAGGATTTACAATTCACTATTTGCAGATGTCTCAGTCTGGTTTAATTCCAGGAGAGTGCCAAGAAAATGAAGGTTTATTCTCATCTGTCATACCCTCAAGATCCTTTTTAATTTGATAATGTTGATTCACGGCTCAGTCTAGTATGTCACTCATCTTAAAACTGTGGACCTGGGACATAACTAACAGAATACAGTATTAAAATCACAAGAAAAAAAAAAAATGAGTTGTGAAGTTTTAAATTCTGAGATCTCAAGTTTCCTGCTAAGGAAGAATCTGGTTTGTGATATGTGGATGTGAGTTTACAAGTGGTAACATTATGGGTGTGTTTGACTCAAGTTGCAGATATGCTGAATGCAGAGCAAGGCAGAACATATACCTTGGCATAGAAAAAAAATCATCTTTGGGGCTGGATCAGAATATTAACTGTGGGGATATCATGCTGTGTGGAACAACTGTGAACGCTGCAAACTTGACTTTAGATAAAAAAATTTATTCAAAAATTGAGCTGCTGACTCAGCAAGTTCTACTCAGATATGGGGAGTTGTGGCACAAGGTACTTTTCTCTTAGACTTCAGCAGTTTCTGTTAGAATCATAATCCTGGGTAATCTTGGATATCACCAAAGATAAAATATTCTGGGAGTTCTTCCTCATCCTTTTAATACTAAGAAAGTATTAGGAAGAATTTTCTCACAAGTATTCTTCTGTTTGGCAACCTACTACATATCTACTCTGCTCTCATGAGACCTCACTTGTAGTATTTTGTGCAGATCTGGTGTCCTCAGCATAAAAAAGGACATGGAACTGTTGGAACAAGTCCAGAGGAGGGCTACGAGGATGATCAGGGGACTGGGGCACCTCCCGTATGAAGACAGGATGATAGAGTTGGTGCTGTTCAGCCTGAAGAAGAGAAGGCTGCGTGGAGACCTCATAGAAGCCTTCCGATATCTGAAGGGGGCCTATAGGATGCTGGGGAGGGACTCTTAATGAGGGACTGTAGTGAGAGGACAAGGGGTAATGGGTTCAAACAGGGAAAGTTCAGATTGGATGTGAGGAAGAAACTCTTTACTGTGAGGGTGGTGAGGTACTGGAATGGGTTGCCCATGGAAGTTGTGAATGCTGCATTGCTGGCGGTGTTCGAGGCCAGGTTGGACATAGCCTTGAGTGGCATGGTTTAGTGTGAGGTGTTGCTGCCCCTGGCAGGGAGGTTGGAACTAGATGATTTTAAGGTCTTTTCCAACTCTAACTATTCTATGATTCTATGATCATTAAGCCTCCTAGTTCACTCTACTCAGATGTCATGGCTCTCTAACATAACACAGCGAAACCAAAATACCAACTGTGCTTTCTTGTTTTATCTGAACTTGACAAGCACTGGCCTTTCTGAATTCATATCAGCATACAAAAGAGCATTTTAAATTGTATGCCAGATTTTATAACACCTAGACCGGAAGTGCTTTTGTTCTTGGCTCTCTTGTAATTCCTCCTTCTTCCTATCTTTTTGGATCTCCTCCTTCAACAGCAAGAAAAACAAAGCCTTTTGTGTGTGAAGAACAGATAGCCAATATCCCACTTATACTCAAACCTCAGTGGCATAGTTTTCTTTTAAGGAGTTTTAGTTAGCATTTCTTGCCACACTTCCCCTTAGTGCCATATGGGTTGGGCTTTTCTCTGTACCCAGTTTCTCCAGGCTGAGACACTTCTAGGAACAGAAAAATGTATTCAGTGTTGTTCTGTTTGGCGTAATCATTTTCTTCTTGATCAAACCCACCAATACGAACAGTTTAAGTTGTCCATGTCAATTCTGAACATCACAAAGCCTGCCTTCAAAGTAGTAAAGTCACAGTCCCTGGGCTCAGAATGAGAAAAAACCTTAACTATATCCCCATTCAGTCCAGCAAAATTTCCCCCCCCAGTTAAAAACCCTCAGTAAATTCATACTGATAATCCTAAACACAGTAATTTTTTTATGTGTATATGCTCAGTATCAAGTTGTTGCACTACAACATTACAGCAAAACACCAGAAGGTCTCACTATGTTCCTATTCACATAAGTGAAAGGAACCTACTTTACAAATAACCTTGTACTCCTTTGGTACTTCTGAAGACCAGCAAAAATTTCATCAGACAAAGCTGCATCCCCTACATGCTTTGCCAGCTCTGACATTTTCTCCCAGACTCAACCAGCTGGTAGATTGTGGTACGCAATAGTTTCTTCACAAGCAGGAAGAGAGAGTTATTTCCTTTCCTTTCTTTACATTTCCCATATTGCACAAAAGTGTAGGAACTGTACTCAACATATTCAGGAGACAGATTTCTTCCAGCAGAGAATCAGGTCTAAACCACTAAAACTAAATAAAAAAAAAAAAAAAAAAATCCTAGAGAGATATAAGAAGATACATATGATTCTAAGATAAGAAAGTATTCAAAATCTGACTGCCTACATATATTCAATACTTTGCATTTGCTAAAAACCTAGCAGGTCAGAGACCTTCTTAATACCCAAAAGACTGCTTGGAACATGCAGAGGAGGAGTTGCACTTATGAATGTAGATGGACTACAGCTGATCTGTGAGCTCCTATAAGTCTGAACTTAAAACAACAGCTAGGAGTTTGCAAGTCTATAAATCATAGGATGGTTTAGATTGGAAGGGACCTTAAAAGTTTTATATTAGTTTAATATCTAATCTGAATCTACCCTCTTTTAGTTAAAAGCCATTCCCCATTGTCCTGCCATGCCTAAATGGCACTGTGGATTTTGCTGGGTTTTGAGCTTTTTTGCATAGAGAGTATCACAAAAAACAATGAAAAAAAAAAAAAAAACGAAAACAAACAGAACAGCTATGCACTCAAAATTCTTCCAAAAAAAAAAATCCACAAAAAACCCACAACTTTCTGAAATAAAAAGCAGTTCAAGATCCAGATAGCACAGCAGCACATGTGAATAATAAACTGACAAAAGTTTGTAAAATGTCATATTTTCAATGCAATCTGCAACCACCAAAATAACTCCTCTGCTTGGGAAAACCCTTGTCAAAAAAGGATTTGGTGACCCAGCGGCAATTTCAGTCAATCTTAAGTAGGACTGTTACCATTGTGAAGCAACTGGTCAAAATCTCTAACTGCCAGAAGACACCTTCAGGTAGGCCCCTTTATTGCCTCTTTTACTGCTTGCTATTCCAAGCATGAGAGAGGATCAAGATTGAGGCCAGATTTGCAGCAAGAGATTTCAC
The DNA here is from genome assembly GCA_032466535.1 of Forpus xanthops. Taxonomy (NCBI): domain Eukaryota; kingdom Metazoa; phylum Chordata; class Aves; order Psittaciformes; family Psittacidae; genus Forpus; species Forpus xanthops. The sequence continues at coordinate 3,795 of JASSUY010024852.1, forward strand.
CGTACATGACATTTGTCCTCTTACGTCCTCAAATACCCATTTTCTTTGTTTCCTTGGTAATTCTTCCCTACAACACTGAAGAGATCAGTAACATACAGTGAGTGAGGAGACTGAAAGAGTGTACTAAATTTGTTCTGCTCTTCCAGGCCAGAATGATAATTACAAACCCACTTATTTTTGTAGATGCAGAAGTACCATTTTCCCACAGTATCTCTAAGACTTCACAGGTCTTAAAGACTACAAAAGTCATAGTAGGTACGCTCCTTCTTCCCATTCACTGCATTAAAAAAACAAACCATAAGGAAATAGATAGAGTACTAATACAAAAGATTACTTGTTGAGTTTATTAACAGCATTATGAAGAAAGGCTATATCGGCACTCCTAGTAAACTGAAAAATGAATGCTAACAAGAAGTAGAAAGCATAACTCTGCCTTATTGTACTTCATACAATCTTAACTGTGATCTGTTAGAACACCATACTGAGCAACAACAACTGTCATATGCTTAAGATCTCTCAGGAAGATGTGATAAATCCATTAGTGGCTATTAAGTACAATGATCTGGAATGCAATACCTCAGGAAACTGCCAACACCATTGACTGGACATAGGAGGGAAGGATCATTCTACCCTGCTCTGATCCTTGTGCATTTGTTTATTGGATGCTGTTGAAAAGGCAAGGAATTAAGAGACAAAATCCTACAGTATAAACCAATACAGAGGTTGTTTTGTGCTTAAAGCTCAAGATGTGTGCCCAAGAAGCATCACAACCATTATATTTTCAGGAACATCTAAGAAACTGAAAAAAAAAAGTGCAGGTGACAGTAAGATAATGTGAAAATACAACTGTTGGTGTGTGATTCTTAGGAGGATGCTAAATAAAAAGATTTTGAAAATCCTTATACTTACACAAGAATAAAGAATAACAAAAAAAAATTGGGTATGTTAACACCTGTTTTAGAGCTCATGGTGCTAGCTCTGGAATCTGCATAGAAAGAGCTACAGCAGCATCCACAACCACACTGAGATACTACTCTACCAACCCAAATGCTACTTAAAACATCCTGACAATTCACAACAGCTGAGAAGTATTCCACTAAACTGACTGCTAGTTAAAACACCTGGCAATTCTTAGCAGCTGCGAAGGAGAATGCTAACCAAGCAAATATAGCACATTTGGGAGTTACGAGTAAACCTGGAAAGGACAGGAAGGAAAAATAAATACAAAATATTTTCATAGCCATCCTTACAATCTGGCTCAAATAAGAAAATCAGAATAGTTTGGGTTGGAAGGGTCCTTTAATGTTCATCTTTGCAGTAAGAAGGAACATCTTCAAGTAGGTCAGGTTGTTTAGAAGCACCCTGACCTTTAATGTTTCCAGGGACAGGGCATCTACTACCTCTCTGGGCAACTGTGCCAGTGTTTCACCACTCTCATAGCCAAAAATTATACTTTTTATCTAGTCTAAATGTACTCAGCTTTAGCTTAAAACCATTACTCTTTGTCCTTCTTCACAAAGCTGCTCTCAATCCCTTCATCCCCCAGCCTATACTAATACAGTGGCAGAACCTTGAACTTTGCCTTGTTGAACCCCATGAGATTCACATGTTCCCACTTCTCAAGCCTCCTAAGTATGTACCGTAGAAAAGAAATAGGACAAAGGTGGTATTATTTAAATATTTTGATGACAAAAACTGAAATGTTAAAAACTGTTTAAAATATGTCTGGGATTAACATGGTCTGGAAAATGCACATTAAAAATACAATTACTTTTATCTTGGTTTTGGTTTTCTTACAGTGGGTAACAAAGAACAAACAGATCTTGAGAATACACACAGCAGAAAACACACAGACTAGAACAGCATTACAAAACAGTGAAGAAAACTGGATAATAAAGCACATACATCTTAAGGTCCAGCCTGTAATGCAAGAGAGAAAAAAACACTTCAACTTCACACTGTGAAAAATTTCAAATGCTGAAAAGTATACTGGAAGTCTCAGTGACTCATAACAAAACATTATTAATACCAACCATGAAATAGCTTCCATTTTTTATTTTGTAGGGAGAATGATACACTGATGATGGGTCAAGAACTCCTTTTAGACCACATTATTTAGTGATCAGGAGTCATGAGTGAGTCACCTGAGGAGCTTCCCAAGTTGGAGATATAAATTTTGCATAACTCATGCATAAGAAAGATAATCTAGACATCACGCATGTTCACCTTATGGTTTTGAATAGCCTGCAGCACCATGAAGGAAAATATGTGGCAAATGGTGCAGCATCAACCACAGGACAAAAAAAAAAATGTGTTAAGGAAAACTCAATTTAACATGGTTTATACAGAATAGCCGACTCTGGCTTCCACAGAAAATGATATAAACTAATAAATACCTCTCTAAGAAGTTTGATTTACTAGCATATGTTGCTTAGAAAATAAACCCCACAACTTAAAACTATAGGATTAGCATCATACAGTACTGCTGAAGCTCACATAAATTTGAATTTAGAACAAATGAGCAGATACATGCCCGAAGTAGCTTTCAAGCAAAAATCATCAGTCAAATATAAATACAAGTATGATCCCTTCAAAGTTAAATTTTGGGAGTATGTTATGCAACATATCAATCATTAAGAAATTAAGAAATTACCAATGATGAGCTCAAAAATGGTAGCATGCTAAATGATGCTGAGGACAAGCATTATGAAGAACAATCTCAAATCCAGGGGGAGGTAAAAAATTTATCTCACTGCTGCTTGTAAAAATGTTCAGAGATGTCAGTCTGCTCTATTCATCAAAAGAAAATGAGAGGTGACTTGATAGCAGTATATGAGTACTTCCAAAGGGAAAAAATATGAGCTTCTACATGTCTCTAACACAAAAAGATTTAGCACAACTCAGTAGTTGGAAGCCAAAGCCAGACAAATTCAAACTAACCATCAGGAAAAAACTACAAATAATTTGCTTTCTACCCCTCCATAACTTCAAATGACAACTAGACAATTATCTAAAAAATACACTTTGATCATTCACAAGCTATTCTATGCAGTGCCTGAATACACTGGTGAAAAAACTGCGTGGAGTCCAATGAATACCAAAATACAAACTCACAGGTCAAGCTTTGTCTTATATGTTATGTACCTAGTTTCAGCAACTATGTATACATAACTCTAAATACTGTTCATTTGTTTCATTTTCTTTGTCGTGAAATGATTCTTCAATCATACTAATCCTTCCTCTTGGAAACATTTAAAGAGACTCCCTATAGAGATATTTATATTCTTTCTAAAGTTCTGATGTACCATTTCTTACTGTTAATAGCCTGAAAACTATATATAACTGGTTTACACTTCAAATCACTCAATTTACCTGGGATTCTTTTCCTTTCTTCCGCCAAATATGCATTCTGCAATTTGTCATTTCTGTACAAGAATATAACTTGTAAGTTTCTTTCAACAGCTTTCTATGTAAGAGATTCCCTTTTGTTGTTGTTGTTCAGTTTGATACTTCTATTACTTTCCACCCTTAGAAAGTTACAGCAGGTTCAAATCATTATAATTCTTTTTTCCACCAGTCACACAGTTCTCCCTATTAATTCTATTCCAAATTACATGATGTGTAAAATACATACTCAACAAAATGTGTGAATGTTCTCAGCTCTATTACAAAGCAATCTAACTTCTTTGGTATTTCTTTCTCAATACCAAATGTATTATGCTTAAAAACTCCTTGAGCTTGTTACAATACTAGGACTCTGAACCAGGCAACAATTTTCCCTCTTATTCAAAATTCTTTTCTCAAACGTGAATATATAAAGTTCTTGCAGTGTATTCTCCTGCATGGTGCTAGGTTTGGAAAGCTGGAGCTGAGGATCATCTGACTTTTGCATTTACTATGCAAAAGTCTGAGCTATTTCTTTGAAAGCTTAATACTTTAAGGTTGCTGAACTTCAATCACTTTATTATAATTTAAAAAGAAAAACTTCTTTCAGAATACCTTTATATTTCATGCTGACACCATGTAATATTAACAAGAAAAGCTCAGCCACACTTCTGGTCAGTCAACCACCTTTCTTCAACTGCTCTCCAGGCACTGTTGTTACTGTCTGCCAGTATTAACAGCATTCACATTACATTCCTGGGAACTGGTGAGTGAAAAGACCTGCAGACTCTGCCAATCCAACAGAAAAGCCTCATCATGATTGAACTATACCATTATCCAAAATAGCATTATTCAACTGTTCCTTGTTCTACTTGCCTTGGATATAATGAATGTTATCCAGGTATGCTGGAAGCCTCAGTGAGCGGGTGGTAAACTTTCAAAGCATTTCAAGTATTAATCTGCACGTGTACATAAATCAAGCAACTTCAACAAGAAATCTGACTTGCTTTCATCCTATCCAAATGTTTCCACTTATTCAGGATGGAAATAATCTATCCAAGAAGCACAGGGCTTATTATTAAGCACTGTGTTTATTAATTTTGTGTATATTAAGCAAATGCTGCATAAACTTAAGTTCATCTAATACTTCACAGAATTGCAGAATGGTTTGTGTTGGAAGAGACCTTAAAGTTCATTCAGTTCCAACCCCCTGCCACAGGCAGGGACACCTTCCACTAGACCAGGTTGCTTCAAGCCCCATCCAACATGGCCTTGAACACTGCCAGGGATGGGGCAGCCACAGCTTTTCCGGACAACCTGTTTATTGGTCTCATCAACCTTAGAGTAAAGAATTTCTTCCTAATATCTAATCTAAATTTACCCTACAAACAACAAGAACAGTAGACTGCACACACAGATTCTTGTGACTCTGCTCTTATGAAATACAGCTTATTACATGAGTGGCCCTTGAAGCTAACAAGATTACTGGTGAAGCAAAGTGACAGTAAATCACAATATAAGAAGCAGGACTGCAAGTATTTAACAACTAAATTAGAACGACAGTATCAAGCATATTTCCTATACTAATTGAGGAATTTTGTATGTGCTATGTAGCACTGCTATGAAGCAGTGAGCTTTAGAAGCAACAAGCTGCCAATAGCCGCGACTCTAAATGTCTCTTCTTTTATACTGAGACTGAACTGTGCCTTTGTGTAGGTGACTTGGAGATTTTTGTTCCTCAGTTTCTCAATCCACAGTCTACACAATGCTTACCAGCTTGCTTTTCAGACACATAGGCCTAAATATTGAACACCTACATTACTACTGGCATCCATAGCAAGTGTCATGATGTACTCATATTGCAGTACAACTTTCAAAAGGATTGAAATGTGCTGAATAAAATTTTAATTTTTTTTTGTGCTTCTGTTACAGCACTTATAATTACATTGTCAAGTTTGTAAAAAATAAACTACAACACAGCTATATCTGTTTAAGATATATAGGATTTACTTCTGCCTTCAGGCATCTGAATGACTGAAAACAAACTGCAAAAATACTAGTGAAAAATAGGCAAAAACTGTATGATTGAAAATAAAATCAAGACAAGTTTAAAATTAATTTAAAACCTGTGACATTCATTTAGTTCTGATTTAGCTTACACATATGCATAAAGATTAACATGTCTACTCCAGTAACTCTCTATTTACACTAGGAAAAAGTCAACTTTTACGAGGATCAGAACCAACATTACTCAAATTACAACCACATTCCTCTCTCATAGCATGCTAAAAAATTTAGATTTATCATAACTGCGACTATTATCTGGATTGTCCTGAAGTTTAACAGATGAAGGGCCCACATCTAAGTATTAACTTGGTTAAAGACCAGCTAGAGAAAAACATCACCAGAGACAAGCAGCCACAGAATCTGAAGACTGAGCCATTTTTTTACATTTATAGAGATGAAAGCATGTTACCTACCACATGAGAACATTTTTAACATATTGGATATATAGTATGGATAAAGCCAAAACACCGTCACATTACAAAGGTTAGTATGCAGTGAACAGCTTTTTATTTCATCAATTGTAAATATCTAATTTACCATCCTGGAGACTAGAAAGTAATTTCCCTAACTCCTATTACTAAAACTGACTTTCACAAATTCATTTTAATGATTACTATGTTATCTTAATAGCCTACAGCGGTCACAATTTTAGCAAAAGAAGGAAGATTAAAGAAGGATTTTGTGCCCATTCTCTATATAGCTAAATCCCTAATGATTAGTCAAAAAAGCTCTAGACCACTAGCTAAACACAATAATAAGGGGCTACCATCTTGATTGTGTAATATTTCTGAATGGCTGACCCTAAGAAGTTAGCATTTTAGACTGATGAACACTCACTGTTTGCTAGCTTTTAATGCTCAGCCAACAGATTATTTCTAAAACTGAAAAATAACATGAGCTTCTGGAATCTTTTTTTATCATTCTGAAATCAGTACTGGAACTTGTCATAAGGTTTCTGCTTTTTTAAATTATTGAAATAGTAATAGATTTTGAAAGGTTCCTATGTTTAGGAGTTTCCAGAGTGGTTTTAAACTACTAACACAACTGGAAGGCAGAAATCAAGTTAATTTTAAAAAATCTTTGTGGACTATCAACATTCAAAAAAAAGAAATGCTGTGAGACAATGGCGGTGGATACTAACTTGCCACACATAGATCTGTCCACTGCTCTACAGAGACCTAAAATGATTGCTGCTTTGCTGTATTTTCTGAAAGGAAAAATAATGAGAGGTAGACATATCTGAAGTCCTTAATTCATTCATAATTTAGCTAAAATATTCATAGAGCAGGCTGCTGTCCTTCAGTTCAAAGCCATTCCCCCTTGTCCTATTCCTACATGCCCTTGTAAAAAATCCCCATTCAGATTTCTTGTGGGCCTCTTTTAGTTATTAGAAGACTGTTATAAGGTCTCCCATGAGCCCTGTGTTATCCAGGCTGAACAAACCCAACTCTCTCAGCCTGTCTCTGATCATCTTTGTGGCCCTCCTCTGGTGTTTGTTTCTTTCTTGTGACAGGTTAGTCACTTTAGAAAATCACTTTTCATTTATCTTCCTTTCATTCAGGTACACTTACAATCACCAGGAACATTTTCACAAAGCAAAGATACACATTCAAGATCTGTTTCTTTCTTGTTTATTGCTTCCTATTGTTATTCTTCATTTAAGATGGCAGATTAGATCTTTGATAAATAGGCAAATCATTACCCAAGGTAATTAGAATAGAAGGATGGTATAATAAGCAACAGAATATTTCAAGCAAAATACAAAAGATGGCTTAGTGAAAAACATGTATTTCCTTAGATATTTTTCTAAAAAAAAAAAAAAAAATAGTTAAATTAGCTGGTTTTGGTTTTTTTGGTTTGGTTTTTTTTTTAATGTGAAGTTTTCCAATTTTTCACTGGTATTACACTGTTTCAGCTATTTGCACTTTAGTTTAGTTATGAGATAGCATTTTAAAGACAGTTAAATCAAACTAATATCTGTTTTCTTTTGTGTGGATTCAGCTGTGTGTTAGGCCAGCAACAAGTGCGTGTTAGCTCAATACACTGAGTGCTATATCTTTATGAAACCAGCTAGGATAATTTGTTTAAAAGCAGTACACTTGGATCACCAGGTGATGGAAAAGACTCTTCCTTGTGCATGCAAGCAGTGATGCTAAGAGGATGAAGAGGAAAGATTAAGGGCATGAAATATAAATCTCTTTTCTTCCTTTCACAGAAATTAATAATAATAATACCCCCTCCAAATTACAAATCAAATTTGAAGTACTATATGCAGTATATTCTGTTGTATCATTTAGTTCTGTCTCACAAGACACCTTAACACAGCTCTTCATTTTAAATCTAATCTAGCAGATAGGAATGTGGATATATTATCTGGTTTTTAATTAAAATACAATGCATATTGAGCAACATGTGCTCATAATTTATTCACTTAAGAACTAATATATTCCAAATATGTGACTAAAAACTGTACAAGCAAAGAAAATTAGTTGTATGGATGAATTGTGTGCAACTTAGAATTGAGACCAAGAGGGTAAGAACTTCCTCTGCTTTACTACTTGAAAGGACTAAATCAAACAGTTTGACAGTTTTAGCACATCATCATTTATATCTTAGTTGCATCAGCAACATCAAATCTCTGCCTTGTTTTACCTTAATACAACATTAAATAAAACTGCATTGTAGAAAGTACACTTTTGGTCAAAAAGTATGTCTGCAGGAACGTTCTAAATGGTACAAACTGAACAGCTTTGGTAGTCAAACCTCCATGGAATGGGACTTACCTGCTTCAAGGTTTTAATTATTTCTTTTTCAAATGCTACATATTTTTAATGGGAAAACACAGATTGTTTAATTCTCCTTACTGTGCTCTGTCAAACAGCAACCTTCAAACAGTAGGATACAATAAGATTTTGCATGAACATGGGTTAGTATAACAGGCTGCTATTTTATTTTAGGAAAGCAGAGAAAGCAGTAATGGGCAATGAATACTGGTGACTAGAAGAAACCATGCAATGTAGATAGAAGCTAAATAAAAATTGCAGCAAAACCGTTACAATTCTGAAGTGTGAGAAGTGCTACTTGTGATTGAAAAGCAGTAAATATTGAACACATGATGAAAAGGACTATAAATATCAGCCGATGTTGTGGATGCATGCAAACACACCTAAGACACTGTAAGATTGTAGTATTAAAACTGTAAAATTCTGCAACATCTGATGAATTCAAAAGAACATGAATTTAGATGAAGCATCAAGAAAACTTACAGTGATACTCAATGAGCTGGAGAGTATGTTAAAGGAAAAATCCTGCACTGAGAGGTAATTGAGGAAGGATGTATTGACAGGATAACAGATCAGTTAGTTTCTAATACCCGAAATTTCTAAAGCACTGTCAATATCCTGAAGGAATATTCCACTAAGATTTTACAGAATATATATTAGGGGTTAGGGGACAATACACTATGTGCAGTATAGGTACTTCATCCTTTTTACCAATGACCAACAGAACTTTCTGAATTGTTGATGAAGTCTGCAAAGTACTGAAGTCCAAAGTACTGACTTCTGCTTTGCCTTGTGATATTTCAATGCTTGAATGGGTTTTACTAAGATCTATTCCTGAAGATTTGCAACTCTACTTGTCCCAAACAATAAATACAATTCAGTGACTTTTATGGGCCTTGTAACATTTTAAAACAAGACATCAACATGCACATTTACAAGACAATGTAATTTTGCTTAATCAATAAGTTTCTAATGCTTCATGTCTTCCTGGGGCAAGATGTGACATCACAAAGGTTACAAAAATCCCAAAACCCTAACCCTTATTAATGTTGCTGTCAGCAAGAGGGATATTTTCACTGCTTTAAAACGTACAGAAATGTGTAGAGATTCAGGATGATGCACTAGACCAGCATCAGAA
>JASSUY010024853.1:0-22190 GCA_032466535.1 Forpus xanthops
AACAACCAAAAAAAAGGATATTTACAAAACCTGTTTTACATTTTAAACTAATTTAAACAAAGAACTACATGTGATTTGTTCACTGTACAATTGTTCATCCAACTGTCTTGTTTTATCACATTCTAGAAGTAACAAATTTCATCATGTCACACTGTTTTCATCCACAGAATGGAAAATAAGGAAAAGGAAAATAAGCTTTCTGCTCCTTTTGGGGGTTTCTTGGGTTTGGTGGTTTTTTTGGTTTTTTTTTTTTCATCACAGTTTCTGGTAATCTTAGTTTTGAAAATGAGCGTCACTGAGCAGAACGCAAAATGGAGAAAATAGTGTCACTGCACCAGCAGAGGAAGCCTCTGGCAAAATCAGTTTAATCACTTCCACAAACTGGTTCCAGGTGTTTAGCTAGCCATTTCCACCAGGACTGTGGTGTGACTTTACTTAAAACTTTGGCAGCAAAGAGGTAAATAAACATAATCAAATAGTACAGCAAGCTGTGTAGATTTAGGCCTTAACACAGATCAAAAATCTGAAAGTCTTATTTTTAAAAGGTAAATATTTAAGGATTTTTTTTTAAATATAGATTTTTCCTGTTTAAAAAAAGATATTTTTTTTCTGAAACATTATTATGTACCTTTATTATTCATATTAGACTAGTTAGGAGTCCAGTGACTGTTTTAAAATATACTGCAGTAGTTTCATATAACATCTTTCAGGACAGAAAACATGCTTTAATATGCTACACATTAAAAACCAAACCACGTACATGATGCTACCAGTTTCACTATGCTCCTGCAAGTATCTGCAACATCAGACTATTAGGCACGATGATCACAGAAGAGAAAAACCTAACTGGCAGAAGCCTCAATGGGCTTAAACCAGAACAAAAAAGTGTACTTAATTTATGAGCTGAAAGTCTGTCTGCAGTTTGGCACATCCAGCACATCACACCATGTAATTTTATAAAAATCAAATAACTTTGCAAATCACTTCAAATATTTCCTTTCTCATTGGTTTTAATCATGTTTGAAAGGAGGGAGAAAAATTACAGGATGAAATGAAAGGAAAATGTAATGATCTAGGACCATAATTCTCCATAACGAATGTTCCTACATTTTTGGATTATGGACCACTGTCAAACTTCAGATGTAATAGGGAACCACTATGCAGCCTGCACATCAAACTTTTAATTAAAACCCCTAAATGGATGATACAATACTGCAGATCAGTATCATGCCATGATTATATGCGTCTGCAGACCATAATTTGGAAACAAATATATTAAAGGATTAATTTTCCAAAAGGGAATGCTAGTCTCTGGGCTTCTTGGAACAGCCATTCTATCTATTGAGACACAGTATCTCAGCATGCAAATATCTTAAGACCTCCAAACTATGAGGTTTTAATAGTACAAGTGAAAAGCACCAGTTTGAGACAGGGTTTTTTTCATGAAATGCCATTAGACAACCTCTTTATTATAAAGTACCCATAAAGTGAAGTCAACAAAGTGATTTACAAAGGTGTCCTAGAAAGGACCAGCCTATGAACAGAAATGCTCTACTTGCTTCATTTCAGGCTTATCACTGCAGAATGTGGAACAGAGTGTTGGGGTTTATATATAAATGCACAGATATATTATTTGTTAGCATCTGTGTTTACAATATGAAACACAAACAGGTCTCATATGTATGTGCATATGAAGGCGTTCAGATAGCAATTTTTTTTTTAAAAAGGGGGGGGAGGGGGAGGACTATTAATTCTAAGGGTTCTAAGTTTGCTTAGGGAAAAGGAGGGGGAGAGGAGGTGTTGTCCCAAGCTGGAGTGGGACAGCCGCGGCTGTTGGTTTATGGCCCCAGTGACAGAGCGGGGAAGCGCCGTTAATCATCGCGTTCTGGGAACCGGCAGAGAAAGAGGGAGCAACTGCTTTCCGCAACACTTCCTGCGATAAGGCAGCCAGCGCTGGCACACGGACACACAGGCACACACAGGCGCACACACACGGGGCTGCAAACGTGACACGCAGCCCTGCACCCAGGCACACACAGACACACACACACACACACACACACGCTAAGTCCCTTCAGCTCCCGCCCGACGTGCTGCGGGGGATGCTGGGGTCCGGGCAGAGGAGCCCGAGGCTCCATCCCTGCCTCCCCCTGCATCGGCGGCAGCCGGAGCCGGCGCCTCTCCGTGACGCTCATTCGCAACACGGACCCAGAACTCCGAAGCTGAACAAAGGAATCCCGGCTGATACAGCCCGGTTTGGATTTCTTTCTACTTTTTTTTCTTTTCTAACTCAAGGACGATTCCAGCAAAACTTTCTTCGCTCGGAGCCAACGCGGTACCCGCGGCCCCTTCCCAAGGCTCTAAGAAGTCTTAAAAGATTTGCAAAGAGCTGTAAATAAGATAGAAGAGAGAGAAGTACCGGCATTAAGGCCAACAAGTCCCTATATCATCCGATAACTTCCCCTTACATGCACAGTACAATACGAGTTTGCTGATCATAGCTTTTCCACTGTACCAGAGCCAAATGAAGGCAATTACTTACACTTATGTAGACTTTTATAAGAGATAACAGTTATCTCTATTGAAAAGGCACAAGCTGGGGTTTGTTTTCTTTTTTCTCTTATTTTTTTTCCTTTTTCTTTTTTTTTTTTTTTTCCCTCCTAATCTGTCTGTCATTACTGACTGTTTAAGAGCACAGACGGGCGCCTGTGCAGGGCACCGACTCACCCGGCACTCCTCAGAGCCCCACGGCGCACCGCTGAGGAGGGTCCTGTACGGACCTGGAACGGCGCTGCCAAACACCAACCAGCCCACCCCACTTCTGCAAAGCGCACAGACTGCCAGAGCTGGGCTGCACCCCGCTCACACCGGGCAGGCCCGGCTGTGCCCGGCCCCTCGCACCCCGGGTTGGACGGAACGCGCCCGCGGCCCCGCAACAGTTCCTTGGGCAACGGAGCGCCCTCCGTGAGGGCCAGACCCAAACCACCAACACCCAGGCATGTGAAGCCACCGCGGGCCGAGGCGCCTCCAACAGCCACGTCCCCGAGGCCAAGATAATGACAAGAGCAATCTACGCACCTCTAATGCAAATTAGATGCAGCCCTAGGGCCTTTAGCAAATTGCCAATGCATTGGGGATGCCCCATCTCTTTTAGCTTTGTTTCCACTTGTGCCGAAAGTTGAGGAGCCCTGCTTGTGTTTTACTTCCCACCACTAAAAGGACACAGCACAGATAAAGCAAGTATGAAAACTGATCTTTCAGTAGCAGCGCTTACAGACCAGATGGCCTGTGCCGGCATCTTTACACCAGGCACATCTACCAGTGCCATCTCACTGGTGTTTCCTCTGAAATTGGTGTTGGAGCCAGCATCTCCAAACAAAAGAAGATAGACTGCATCTATGGAGTCACCACCTCTGCATTCACTTCTTAAGCAAAACTGTCTGACCCTTACACATCTGGGAAAAAGGATTTCTGCACAGAAGGTGTACCTGTATTTATAAACCAGGGTCATTTTACAGGGTGCAGAAACATTACATGATAGCAAATGAAAGAGGGCTTCCATTGCCTCAGTATGAACTCACACATGTGTTTAAACCAGATATTAAAAACATGATTCACCATAATAAAGACATCCCAAACAACTACTTAAAGTGATTCAAAATACAACATTTGGAGGTAGGGAGGTGACCATACGCTGCATCTACTCCTCCCCTCCCCCCTTCTTCCCCCCCAAAAAAACCCTCAGAAACTCTAATAACAATAAGTAAAGAATAATGATGATGGCAGATATTTATACTTTATCCAGAAGTACAGCGGGGTTCTTAACAAGATTAGGTCTCGCTTTCAGTTTCACTCACCACTGAACTAGTGAGTTTAGAGGACTGCGCTAAAGAGGTGCGGAGTGTTACCTAGGAGTTACAGAAAGTTCATCGACATGTTCAAGAAAGACAGTATAATACTCTATAAGGGAAAATTATGGCTAAAACAGAAGATACAAGTCTAAAACTCTGCTCAACAAATCTTTTCTTCCCCAAATGCACAACATACATAGTAACAAGAGCTCCAAATACTTACTAAACTTATGCAGAGGAATAAGTGAGTATCTGTTGCATGACTTACAAAGCCAGAGGAAAAAGGAGCAAATTTTGTCATGGAAGCTTCGGATCACACAGGTGGCGTTTGCCTCATTCACATGCTCCTCCTTTCACTGCACTTCAATGTGAAGAAGACAGCCACAGCAATATTGATCACAGAAATCCAAAACATTGCAGAGACCACACTGCAGCAACAGTTGAATCTGCTTCACATGCACTGACGTACCTCCTCAATGTCTGAAAGAAATTCCAGTTCCAGTCAGCCCACAAGAGACATGTTGCCTGACTGTACCTTGATGGTATTGTTTATGAAGAAGATGATTTACACATTCGGAATGATTTAAGCAGCTACTTTGCATACATTACAGAGAGAACCTGAAACATGTGACCTGCTTCACAAGGCAGGATTATACCTCTGTTCTTGTGTCATGTGCAACCACATTATTTAGTAGTTAAAGCCCAAGTGAGCACTCCGGTATTCCATTGCCCTTGCCGCGCATGCAGCGCGAGAGTTTCGGCATGCTTCTGAAACCAAAGCTTAGCTCCCAACTTCTAAAGATAGAGAGTTAAATAAATGATATAATTGTCAAAGGGGCTCAGTCAAACTTATCACGTGGTTCTGCCCACTCAGGATCATGACGTTTGCTGGCAGACTTTTTAGGACAGGAAATCTTTCATGGTGTTAACAAATTTGTAACAATGATCATATTCTTAGGGGCCACTCCAATACAAACTTTCATTAGCACTTACACCACCTCTAACAAAGCACTGAGAATATGTGTGTGATCATCTTCAGTTAGAAATAAACAGTAAGAATTGTAAATCCTTTTTTTTTCCTGACATGGTTTCATTAAAAAAAAAAAAAAGAAAAACATAAAAGCTTTACAAGAAAAATGCAAGCTAACACCAAAAGTCCGGCTGAGCTTACAGGCTGTCAGCGTTCCTCCATAAATATAAGTTGCTTTTATTGATCCATACACTTCTAATGCATAAAGTTCATTACTGCTTTGATAATTACAAGATAATTAAATACAAGACAGAGCATGTATCATGCTGGGGAATCATTTAGTGAGTGGAGTGTTGCGCTGAAAAGTAGAATTCTTTCAGTCACTCACGGCGTGGTGATGCATCAGTAACAAACTGAACAGGAGCTATTTTGGGGATGATCCAATGGCTACCAGAGCTACAGAGGGCAGAAGTAAAACAGAAGGTTTGGAACTAAATTGAAGTCCTGACACACAGGCCTTCACACTTCACAAACACACGAAACAAGAGCACATTCACATCCAGGTTTACCTCAGCCTCAGAGCAAGTACAGCATGTGACATATAATATAGCATATAACAAGAAAAGCAAATGTCTCACAAATGTCGAATTAAGAAAAGAGAGGAAAACTGGTGGGTGGAGGGGGAGGTATCTTAGCAGCACCAGGAGTGAAGGCACCAAAGCTCTGTTCACAGCTTTGCTACTGGCTCACTCTAACACTGCAGTTATTCAGATTCCCTGTGCCTTGGCTCACCCGTCAGTACAATGGGTATAATACTTCATCCTGTCCTTAAAAGGCAATTACTGCTTGTAAAATACTCTGGGAACCTTGATTAAAATGCACTGCAGCTTTGTGATAAGTATTGCCTCTGAAAGAGCGTGCAAGCTTGGATTTAACGGTAGGAAGCACTACCTGACAGCTGGAAAAGAAACCTAATCATTCTGAATGAGAAGTATGTGCTTGACCTATGAACACCTGTAGGTGGATCCCTCCTGGAATATTTTCCTTTTTTTAAGTTACTAAGTGTGCATTGCAAAGAGAGGAGCAGTGAGAATGGATAATTAAAAAGCTTTTGAAAAGCTCAGGTATTTTCACCAGAGGATCAGAGTGGGCCGTCTTCAAGAACTCTGATGCACAACTATATGTAATTAAAAAAAATAATTATTTGTAATGCTCCTCAAACCCTGTTTTCATTAAGGAGGGGAGGGGAAAAAAAAAGATCACTTTAAATATGAATGCTTTATGAATAAAGAAATTCTTTTTAAATTGATGAGCATTCATTTTCCCATACAGTCGCATGAAGTCTGAGTAGTTCACCTAAAACATAATTATCAACGTTTTAAACCACATTTTCCCCTTGAAAATACATAAATAAATAAGCATGCCAGAATCTTTTTTGTTCATTAAGAGTGAGATCCAGCAGAAAACATCTGCAGAGTTCTAGACCAAGCAAGCCCTGGAAGGCCATGGGTACTGGCTGCACCTTGTGCCAACCCCAAAAATTTGGCTGGTTCAGAAAGATTTAAACAAAACAAGAAAAGCCCTGCAGCTTTACATGTCTGGGAATTGTGGAATTGCATTAGGTTTATGAATAAAGAATAGGGGTGAGAACAAAAACAACTCCTTTTAAAAAGGAGATCCCTGTCTCTCCCGTCCTCCACCATTTCAGGTGCTAGACAGAGGCTCTCCTTCCTCCCCAGGGATACTACGGAGCTGTCATCAGAAACTACAACCCAAAATGCAGGGTCCACCTGTACCCCCTGCCACAAAGGAGACAGGAGGTCCCAAATCCAGTGCTCACCATCCCTTTGGACATCAAATGGGTACCCAAGCATCCAGCTCCCAGCCACACTCCTAGACATGCAGTAGCTGCCACCGTGCAACCCAAAGGAGCGTTTCTGGGATGGGAGCCAGCCCGAGTTGCTCAAAGGCCACTGCAAGGCCACCACAGAGGGGCAGGTTCTACTCAGGGTGAAGAGACACCTCTGGGAAGGTGGCCTAGGGCACAGTGATCTCCCCTGAGCTAGAAGCCTCTTTTAGCCCCGTGGAAGGATTGAGCCCTGCAAGCGGTACAGGGTTTCTACCACGGTCTTGAACAGACTCCAAGATGCAGTGCAGGGAAAGAGCTTCGGCTACCACGGGTACCCAGCAGCACATATTTAGGTTTCGGGCTACCCTGAATGTGCACATGCATGCAAACACTACGGGGCAACTGCCAGCGTCGGAATGGCTGCCTGCTGAAATAAAGCAAAAGTTCAGGAAGTCAGTTTAGGATCAGGGCCCTGTTACTGCAGTGGATGAAAATTTAAGGTCCTGCTGCTACTGTATTTGCCATGTTTTTAGACTTTTGAGAGAAATAATGGCTTTTTCTTACTGTTTCTTCATTATATCCCTCTCTGGGAAAGCCAAGAAAACTCCCACTGATTTAAGTCACACTTCGTCTTCTGCCCCATTCCGAGGACCAGCCTACATTTCAGATCCACACCCAGCTCCTCCTGTGGCTGGCCCTGCATGGAGAAAAGGACCAGGCAGGTTTTGAAAAGATCTAGTAACAGTGCACCCATGTGTTCTGCATAAGGCTGTCCCAAAAGTTGGGTTTCACAGCATTCATTTTATAGACACCTCCTCGAGAGGAACAGCAGCTGCAGTATGCTGCCTTGGTTAGCAAGATGTGATACATGCAGAGATATGTACTTAGGAGAGCACAGAGGGACTTTGTGCAATGAACATATAACTGCAGACACTTCACAGGTGTGTGTTTACAATGCTATTTATACAGTGCTGAAAGTGGACTACATTAATATAGAGTGTGCATGATTCACTGCCACTAGTCCTGCCTTCCAATATTGTGGACACTAAGGTAAATAACATCGCTAGACCCGCTCCCATACAATACACAGACTTATTAGTTTACTCATGTATAAAAAGTTTCCAACTGAAATTAGATATTTTTTTAATTGTAAAAACTTCTTGAAGTGAAACCTTTATGACTTGAAATGAGTGAGCTGACAAAAAAGCAAACTGTGAAGCCAAGAGACTTGTATTTAAAATGCATAAGTTGGCTATTTAAAATAAATAACATGAATCTGAACACGCACTAAATAAACCTTGCTTTTTTAACAATTCTAGATACAAATAATCATCATATTTGTCATTACAGCTTTATATACTTGTTGAATTACTGCTTTCAAAGCCTGTCGAAATGTACCGGTGTCTTTGAACTAAAACGTGTGAAGGTGCTCTTGTGGGAAATACTGCATTCTACGTTAATTTTTTATTAAAAAAAAAAAAAAAAGAAAGAAAAAAAAAAAACTCAGCCTCAGAAAAAAAAAAATATAACCAAGTGGCAAAAATCCCAACTTTGTCCATTCATGTTTTGATTATTTCTTTGCCATAATAAAGTTCTATGAAAATGTTGCCAGAAATAAAGTTAACCTCCGCAAGGACATTTTCATCTTTCTTTAAAACCAGGGAGTAAGTGGCCTGTAGATGCACAGTATGCTATAAAGACGAGATCCTTGTCATTTTTTGCGCCCATGTCTACCATGTAATGAGGAATAAAAAAGAAAAAAAAAAAAAACAAAAAACCTGAAACTCCAAATTCTGTCTATGAAACAGCCCAGTATGACGCCAAGATGATGGCTCAGAAATCGAAACAGCAGCAGTATTAACATCTGTAAGTTCAGAATTAAAGAGACAGCATTTTCTACACAATTGTTAAAAAGTGTTTTAAAATGCCTCATCCTATTCTATAGAATGGGCACTAAAAGCCATGAATAACTGGGTCCGAATTCACCATCTGCTAGAAGAATGATTCCTCAGATAATTCAAGAAAGTAAAAGCTGAAGAGCTTGCTGCTAGTAGTTAATGGGATAACCCAACTCCAAAGTCAGAAAGAACAAAATATCTCCCTTTCATTAAAAGAGGAAAAACAACAAAAAAAACAAGCTTTAAAAGGTACACAATTAGTTAGCTTTGCAGTGATTAATTCAACAACTGCAAAGCCAAAAACAACTTTAGGCACTTAACCATGAAACTGTCAGTTCTCTTTGCTTGACGATAAAGCATCCAAGAAGTGAACATTAACCTTTGCTTTTTCTACGTACATATTCCACCATGAGAAGATGATAACTGAAGAGCTACCAGGCAAGCTCGGCAGAGGCTTTTTATACCTGACAGAGGTGAGATGTGCCTGGATTATGTTTTCCTCACTGCCAGCTCTAATAAAGACAGTTCATACTATTCCTTAAAACTTGTCAGAAAGAACTGTAATTCAGATTGAAAATCTCTTTTTCAAGAAACAAAGAGCTCATCACAGTAAGAGAGTTTTGAGAATGAAGAAACCCCTATACTAACCACATCCTCTCCATATCAAGGCAAAAGCAGGCAGCAGCTCTTGCTCAGACCATCTCTCCCAAGGAAGCAAATGGAAGTTCTGCCCACATAAAGAATGCAAAAAGTATATTCTTCATCATCCCTTTCAAATAAACTCCAAAACTGAGTAATTACTGAACAAAATGAAAAAGGGCAGGAAGCTAAAGAGCAAACTAAAAGAACAGATCAACATATTTCTCTGACCTGCAAGTATCTAATTCAAGCACATTCTTCTTTCAAACAAGATGCCTATGAGCATTTTGATGGCTGCTCATAATCAGATGTGTCACTCGCAAAATTATAGTGTTTGGGGAGGGTACTGGGCAACTGAAAATGGCTTTTGCCAGAAGTATGTCACAAGCACATCTTTTAGTCACCTCAGAATTGCACACAACTTTGCTTCATTCCTTCGTGCTGGCTGTGTGTGGGTTGCTTCACAGAAATACAACTGCAGTAATCTGCTTGACAGTAAACAGTAATCAGTAAACACTGTTTACTGAGCAGATACATGCCCCTGCTATTCCCTCAGCTTACCTATCCCCCATCTCTTGCTTTCCACTCTCAATCCTCTTGCTCTCGGAAATTTTAGAGGGGGAATAAATAAATACAGGTAGTGAAATAGTGAAATCCCATAGCTGGCAAGGTTTTCCTCTCTGAATGGACAAATTCTTGACTCCACACAGCTCCAGACACTGAAGGATTAGATCCTAACCAGGGAAAACACAGGAAAATGGTAATAAATATCGCATGGTAATCCACGGGAACTTTGGTCCCAATGTGATTTTCCTATAGTATCCAAAAATAAATGGCATTACAACATCCATAGTCTCAGCTCATATATCAGAGCTCTCTCCTTCTTGCCTTTCCTTCTTTCATGTAGTGCATTTTCTAAGAAAACGTACTTTTTTCCGCAAAAGTAAAGTCAATGCAGTCCCGTTCCTGACTGAAAGCAGCACAGTAGCTCAGTGAAAACTACCACGGATCAAACTGCACTGCACAGAACTGCAGCTGAGGAGTGTGGGGTTTATAGCAGCATTACTCTGGTAAGGTCTTGCCTGAAATTCCTTCTGACAAGACAAAGGAAGTCACAGTTTGCTGGAGATAAAAAATAAACAAACTGCATTCATATGCAGTAAGAGCACTTCACATCATAATGGATTTTCAGTTCTCTTTATATTCAGGCATGTGTCTTTTGGGCAATAAATTCTGAAAACCCAGGAAGGTAAAGCTTACTTAACCATGAGTCTCCTTTCACCCAGTAAAATAAATTCCACAGCTTTTTCTTTCTACTACAACTATTTTTTAAGCTCCCTCACACTGTCAACTCACCACTGTCACCCTCCATCACTGAAACAGAAAACTTCAAAGACGCCAGCTTTTCAGATTCTTAATTTTATCCCATTCAGGTAAAACACTTTGCATCTGCATTGGCAGAGCTACCAGGTCATCTTTGTTGATAAAGTTTTTCACATTCACGAATAAGAATTGAAACAACTGAAGAAGATAAAAAAAAAAAAAAAAAAGCTAGAAAAACACATTTTGAACGTTCCTTAGATAATGCAGTGCCATAGCAAATCTCTAAGGAAAATTAAGCTGAAACTGCCATGAACACCAAATAAATTTGCACCAGTGGGATATTTAAGGTCCAATAAATCTTACTTTCCAATGGTTTTAAAACTCCAGAAAACAGGTTTTCGGCTCTAGACCCCATATGTTGCAACAAAACTTTCTACCTAAAAGCTAGTCAGCTCAGACCTGCCACCTGTGAGAAATACTTTCAGAACATACTCATGTTTGCTGAACTACCAAATTATGAAAACCTTCATTAAGAAAAAAACAAACCACAAACACACATATATACATACATAAAAACCAACCAAACAACTTACTGTTTTTCTCTTTGCAAGATAATGCTCAAGAAAGTTGGTTAAAAATGCCCCTATTTCCAATTCAAATTCTTATTAATTTATTTGAACTCTCATGTTGCAGTCAACAACATGAAACCAACAACTAATTGTAAAAAAAATGAAATGGAAAGCAATAAAATCCGTCATAGTTCAGACATGATATGCTGAACAGCAGAAAGCCAAGAGTTAATGTCAGCCTAAGAAATCACAGCACTGTGTGATTGAGCTGGTATTGTTAAAAAGACTAACAATTGCTAAAAAAATATCAGTACAGAAAAGCTTTTTATTTACTGCGCTGCAACTTCCTGCAGTTTGGTTATATCAAAAGCACATTCTATGGAGGATGAAAGTCATCGCTTTCCTTGACCTGTCAAAACCATCCTGATGCCCATGGCACGGCACACAACTTTATGTGGGCATTTACAGCCAGCTTACATGGATATACCTGTAGCACTGCTACTTCAGCTGCTGCATGACTACTTCTAGGAGCCTTTCAGAGCATAGCTGGTGAGGAACAAGAAGAAAGCGTGGCCTTGAAGCCAGTGGGCAGCAGCAGGGCTTGGAAGCAGGCGCACCTCCTAAACCTGCCTTACATTTTCATTTCCCTTTGGGAAGCCGGCTGATTTCAAATCAAAGGAATAACTTCTAAAGGTGACAGACCAAACCATGGTCCCATCAAAGGGCAGCTACGCACTGTGATCTGACCATCCCAAGCGGGGCAGCAAAAACACAAGATGGAGCTTTATGCAATGTTGCTGCGCCCTGCATCCAGCAACTGATTTAAAGTAGCAAACTGCAGTAAGTGTAACAGGCAAATGTAACTGTAGTAAGTGCAACATGTAAATGCCACAGTTCTCTCCAAGTAAACTGCAAGGTTATTAGGAAGCTTCCTAATGAGGATCAGATCTTACTCCACATGAAGTTAGCACAAGTGTTGTCACTTGCCAGTACATGGGGAAGTCAGAGCCATAATCAGAGGGTTTTAATCAAACTTGGGTCACAGCTACACTTCTGTTGCTAGGCAAAGCAGGTTAGATTAACTCTCACAAAAATCCACCTAAAAATCAAACCAGCCCAAACGTTAAGAGAATTTTCTAAAAGAATATAAAGAACAAAAATCAAGTTATGCTAAACTTTGCTTTCTCACTGGCAAACTTCATGTTGTAAACAACTGAAGGGCACGGATGCAAAATGGATTTTTGCCTAGATTTGTAAGCTTTTCCAGGGGTTGTAATATCCCTCATCTGATGACATCATGAAACTAACAAGTAAAAGTTGGGTTTCAATTTGTTCTACTTTTCTCTCATTAGTCTCTGTGTCAGAAATAGAATAAGAACCCTCATTAAGTCACATTAAATTCTTTAAACTCATTAAGGGCTCAGAGAAAGAACAATACAAACACTAGTGTTTTTGTAAAATATTATGCAATACAGATGGACTTCAATTTCCATGTATTTTTAGAATGTATGTATGTGCATATAGCAGCCAAAGAGAGACTGATATGTGTGAGGGAGAAATGGAGAAGCAGAGTAACAGAGACAAGGCAGAGCATACCTTACATATGACAGAATGATACCTAGATAAAAGTAGATTATGCACGATCACTTCTGACCCAGTATAGATGAAGCACTTAATGCTTTGTATCCTGAACTGTGTCAGTTAGAGTCAGAGCCATACCCCACATTTCTTTTCAATTAACGATTCCTCAGAACTTTTCCCAAGGAGAAGACAACCTTGAGGGCCACAAAGCCAGCAGCAATCAAGTGGCAATCAGACTTTCTGACCATGGACTACCTTGACTGCTGCTGGTGTAGCCTAATATACCACCTGATTGCAGCTGAAGATACAGCTACTAGTCATGCTTATGGACTTACATGTAAGATACCTGTGCGTGCAGGATTCCAACAGTACTGGAGTGTATCTCTGGGTGTGCAAAGGGTGGGTATTTGGTAGATTTATTATAGCTGAATTACTCAGATATATGTGGTTGATAACTTTTGATCCTACCCCCATAAGACTGGAAATATGAGCTCAATGCCACAAAATTATTTACATTCCTATAGTATGTTCAAACAACTATTACAGGATTAATTTAATCCATTATATTATTACTTTTTTTTTTTTTTAATAGATAGACATAACATGCAAATACGAGTTTAGTTCTGAAGAAAACTCCAGATCTGAAGAATATGGAAGGAGGCTAATTACGTGGCATAAATTTCAGATGTCTCTAGCAGGCCACAGAAAGAAAACTGTATATAGAGTAGATGGGAGACCTGAGTTACCATTTATTTCCTTCCTACTACTGTAACAGATGAAACGAGATGTGGGATTTTTACTGACAGTCCCCAGACCTGAGCATCCAGACCTGGGTGACAGGGCAGCAAGGGCAGGCAGCCCCACACTCTGGAGCTCTCTTCTCCCATTTCTGTATCATAGTCACTTACTGTTTACCTGGAAGGCACATGGTAAGGCTGAACTATTTTCACAAGCTTTTGCCTCAGGTATGTGGGGCAAGGTTTACTTTATTGTTTGTGTGTGCGTGTGCGTCCATATCTATGCGCACAGGAAGAGAAAGCTCAGCAATGATCGGCATGTATTGCAAATTTGGTTTATAATCTGTAACTGAAGCTGGCAAATGTCTGATGAGTATATTTAATAGAACTAAAAAATGAGAACATTAAATAGAAAAAAGCAAACTATGTACAGATTAGGAAGCTGAATTGGAGGTATCTTGCTTTCATTAACTGAACTCATGAAGCAATGTTTCATCTATATACTAAATTTTAGATGATGTTCCACATTACTCACAGCATTTGCTCAAAAAGCGGCATGTGAGAAAGTTAAAAAGAATCATACTTTGGAAATACCAAAATCCTTCTACCCTCAAAGAAAATTGTTTTATCCTAACTCATTTAACTTCCATTAAACATTAAACCACATCTGCACATAGGAATTTTAGGTGATACTTAACTTCAGTATCTGCTTCAAATTTTTTTCTAGATCAGTTGAGAATTTGTTTTTTAAAATAAGCCAGTGAAGTCACTGGGATATCCAAATGCAGTCTGAAAGGTATCTGTCCAGGCAGAGTTGGCTGCGCTCTTTCTAATTAACTACTAGGAAAAAATCCCCCCTGCTTTCTTTTTTTTTTTCTTGTGAACCACCAAGCTGTATGTTTAATTTTTTAAGTTTCAGTATGTATTTCAGACTTGCAGACTTTGCAAAGTAGGTCAGGAATACCCAGAGGATACACATTTGAAGGCTACAGATAGCAGAACACACCATTTACGGCTTTGTATATACACATACATACACATGCTATATAATATAGGTAGATAGATTCAATGATTTAAACACATCATATCTATACCGTGTGTTTCAAGAACATTCAGATATTTACACTGTTAGATCACCACTCATTTTAGACCTACACCAGTGCCAGCTGCCAAAAAAGGTACACAAATCAAAATATGTTACCTTTGTTCAAACAATACTGCTGTTCATTATATAATAGAATCTGTCATGCTTAATCTTCCAGGAACCAAAAACTGGTACATTCTTGGATCAGAGGTGGCTTGAAATGGTTTGAGGCAAAACTGAAGCATATTGTTTAAGTAAATCTTGCTGAGAAACATAAGTGCATTGATGATTTTTAACATCATCTTTTACAGACTTTGTTTTTCTCTCAGATACGTTAATAAACTAAAATGCTGGCATATTTTCAAAATGCAGAGAGATGAACACATTGGTGCTTTTTCTACAACATTTTTATAATATCAAATTATATATTCCCTCCTGCACTGGCAGCCTCGCTAAATGTAATGGGGGATCTGAAAAGGATACTTGAGAACAAACTCCATGGTGAAGCAAAATGTACCTATGAAAATTACATGTTGACTTTGAGAACACCCCAAAACTAAACTTTTCCTTGGGAGTTCTCAGTATTATCCAATACCCCAATGGTTACTGTGGGCACTAAGCTACAGGCCGCAATGTTCATTTTCCATTAGAGATGAAAAAATTGCCAAAAGCAGCACATAAAAGTATGTCTACAGCACTGTATAGAGAAATAGAGTTAAATAGCAGAAATGCCTTACTTTCTTCAGAGTTGGAACTTTTCAAACTTATATTTTAATCTGAGAAAGTGCTAAATAGAAGTAAGTGCACTTTACTTATTGAGGAAGATCTGTTTTGCAGCATTATGATTCCTGGACTTCTTCGGATTATAAAGACTACAAAGTAAGTGTCTTACAATTTCATCTTTAAGAGCACGGATTATACAGTATTCATCAGGCAGACACAATCTTACAGACCGTCACAGACACACACAATTCTGCAGAGGCCAATCCTGCAGTCTTTACTGAATACAAAAGTCCCCCTGACGTCAATGAGTATTTTTCAAGAAGGAGAATTGCAGGATCAGGCCCAAAAAGTGCTTATGAAGATGAGATGTTACTTCAACAGATTGAATGTTAGATTAAATACAAAGATTGAGGGAAGACAAGTCTGGGGTTTAAACCCTAGGGAGGATTGACATTTAAAGTGTTGCCACTGAATTATAGCTCTCCACACTGGGTGGGGTAACCTCCTACTGGGTGGAGTGTCTCCCCTAAAGGAAGGGAAAACTGGCACAAGCCAACCTGGTCTTTGAACAATTTCCCTACTTGCCAACTTATGAAGTCGTCCTGACGTCAACTTCGTCAAGAAAGTCTATTGCCCAACTGTGTCTTTTACGGTAGAAAGTTTGCTTAGGTTCAAAACCCCACCAGACATAGAAAAGAAATCAGGAAAAGAAGCCAGAAAACAAAATAAAGAAATTAGAAAACAAAAGAGAGTAGACTGGATTTTCTTAAGTACAGTTAATTTTTAAAAATCCTTTTGTTGGGTTTTCTCGCTTCTAATATCAGCTTAATACAAACAGATAGAGATCGCAAAAGACTATTACTAAACATATTTTTAAATCCAGTTTAGCTTTAAAATATGAGGTGGAGAGTGCACAGAAAGTAGCCGCTCGGCAAGATAGGATCTCTCCTGTCTTCTGCAATGGGCAGTGAGTATCTTCACAATCAGCATCACTAACAGGTGTAAAACACTCTCATACTGGGAAAATAATATTCACTGAACTGCCACCAAAGGTATTTTTAACATATTAGTCCCCTCTGTATCAAAATAAATCATTTCTCCAAAGGAAAACTTCAAGTGCTGGGGGGGGCGGGGGGGAGGGGGAGGAAAAGGCACAGACAGACAACACCAAACAAACAAACAAACAAAAAACCCAAGAAAACCGATAAAACATCACAAAATCCCATGGGAAACGGAGAAAAAAATTAAAAATTAGAAAACAGTTTAAGTTACCATAACCTGAAATGCACCAGCCATCACAAAGAGCAATTGGAGAAATCCAGCAGAGCTCAGCAGGAAAGATTTTTAATAACAGATTGAAAAACAAGAATAAAAATAACTGCATCAACAGGGCCTTTCTTCCTCAGGCCACAAGCCCATTTTTACTTGAAATTTAAAAAAATGGCAGTTTGGCCACTAAAACCAATCCAGAACATTATTAAAAGTTAAAAGCTACCAATTACTTCTGTCTGTTCTTTTAAAGCAAAGTTTGGCATTACGTCAGTTGGTTTAAAGAAAACAAGAAAGAGAGAGAGAAAGAAGGAGAGAAAGTTTCCTGCTTGTATAAATTAAACCACCAGGGAAGGTGTCTAGCCACTTGTAAAGCATTTATTACAGGTTTTTAAAGGGCTAGTAACATTTTAAAAATTAAATATTTTTAAATACATTTGGGGGGGGAAAGTCCATCTGAGCCTGGAAAGAAAGCAGACTTATGAGAAATTAGACATGCATTAACTGCAGCTAAGAAAGTAAAAATTACTGTTAGGATTAAACCTTGCAATACAAAATAATGTATTTTCAAGGCAGAAATAATCCTACTGTAGCTGCTACACTCACACATATCCCCCAAGAGCATGTAAAAGTTCCATCAAACTTTACAGGATGGAACCAACTGGGTTCTGTAGGAAAGTCCTGCGGAAGCACCACTCATGGCAGCTATGCAGTTAAATGAAGAATTTTCTCTATATAGCTTTTCCAAATCCACATATAGAGATCCGCAGCAGGAGTAAGATACCTTAGTTAATGCAGCAGGACAATAATAAAAATCACTGATAGAAAGATTAGCAACTTCTATTAAAATTTAGATGTATTTTTCACTAGTGGTGTTATTATTAAATTTTAAAGAACCACTTTAAAGGTACTAGAAAGTAAGAAACAGATAGCATAGAACATGAATAAAACATAGACAGCTATTAAATAAAGTTTCTTACACGCAGCTACGCCAGTTCACTTAAATCACAGTCTTCTAAACCCCATGACGCCAAATCAGAGAGAGACTCCTCTGACTCTGGACGACACATCAAGTGGAATGGTGTTCGGTTGTGCAATGCTTTTGGGGTGTGACAAAATGTCCACTGGGGACTTAAATCAAGACCATAGTAGTTATTCTCCCATTGCTCAAGTGTTTCATTTGAGCTTTGGTCTGCATGACAAGAAGTCAGAATAATACACCAGCACTTCTCTCCCTTCCCTGTTCCTCTGCCCCAGCAGTGGTTCTTATGTTCTGGGCACGTATACAACTGGCTAAGGAGCTGCGTTCTGGAAGGCCCTTTATTGATTAGGTGCAAAACAACATCAAAAAGTGAATAATGAGCATAATCTGAAAAACACAGTTGCATGTCTTGCCCTTGTAAACATTCAGCATTTAATAGTGTAATTGTACTTTAATCCTTCACATCATCTGATAACTCATTACATGTTTTTCTTTTAATTAGCAAACACAATCCAAAAAAAGCAAAGCCCAGAAAGTTTGCACGTACCATAAAAACTGAAGCAAAAATAGTCTTAAAGTAATCATATATTCTCTCTTTGGATGCAGGCTTATCTTTTTAAAGTCAAAAAGAGAACTTCATTGGCACAAGTTAGAAAAAAAGAACTCCATAATTCATGACAGTACCAAGAAAAAAGTTCTCCTTCTCCAGGAGGACTGGAAAGGGCACTTTTATTTATCTTCTGGACAGACAAAAATAGTAGAACCTAGACCAAATATGCTGTAATTAATGTATCCAAAGGTCAACAGGCAATGGTATTTATACAATAGATGGCTGCAGACTACGCTGGTTATAGTATTAATCACCACTATTTGAAAATAGCATTGTTCTCTTACTAGGTAAGAACTTCAGAAAGTTTCAGAAACTGAAAAGAAACTTATTCTTTTCTTCTCATATCTGCCTGGTGTTCTTTTTAACCAATTGCTTTTTAACTCACGAGGTGTAATATTTGGGACAAAAACACCCGAGTTTATAGTCACCCAGGACTGCCAAAACCAGACCCAGACTACCTCACTAGTTGTGTTGAGGAAACTAAATTAAGCAAGGGCAAACACCAACTGGAAAGTTGTCAGTTTACTGAATGAATGGCTTCATTTTACACACCAGTTATAATATCTTGATCAGAATATATTTCTGTTCAAAGCCAATACTTTTACTACCAGGTGGCAGTTTGTTTTAACTGAAACTGTATTAAAAATGTAATTTATTTCCACTTTACTTGCACCTAACAAAAAGGGTTGTCAGATTCCCAGCCTGTTGTGTTAAAAAATATTTAACCATAAACTTTCTCACAATGTTATATTTGGTGTTACCCACAAACCTTTATTAAAGCGATACTGCCAGTGTGGCTGCAGTCAAGATCTGAGAATGCTTCTATTAAGATTATTACATTAAAATATTGTCAAGAGTTTGCTAGAGATATAAATATTCACACACATATGCCTCTACCCCAAACTTGGAAAGAAAGTTCCACATAAAAAGAAAAATTTAAATACATATCCAAAGTTGCCTGTTTGAAATTAAAATTTTGGGTTTTTCCTAAGCATCTTTGCTAATTTTTTAACTCTTTCACACTGTAATGTAAAATAGGTTTGTTTCAAAGCAACTACCTGATAAAGTGCTAAAAGAGGTAATTCGCATGAACAGAAAGTAATTAGTCATTGTTTGCACAATGCTTTGAAAATATAAAACCCTATGTGTCAACTAGCATTAAAATATATGATTGAAATACAGAGATTTAACAAGCAGCCATTGCATCTCACACTTGGGTCCACAAACAAGAATTAGTGCTATGCTGCTATTAATGCACAATCACGATACATGAATAGTAATATTCTTCACACGCAGCCAGAGTATGCATGGTAACAGTGCATACTATGAAAGTTTACTATGAACGATGGACAACACATGATAGAAAAATAATCCTGCTAGGGATTCATCAAATAATGCTAAATTTACTAAATCGCCAATGAAAACATAAAGTAACCCACAAAGCAACTGTATAAATTATGCTGAAAATACATTAAAAAGAAAAGAGGGTAACCTGGCTGCATCGTGTTTGATGCCCAAATAAGTCTCAGATCTCTGAAGCTGTCATTTACATTTTTTCCCCTTTATTAACATTACTGTGAAATAAAAGAAAAATAAAGCCATACTTTCACAGGCAGAGATTGCCCAGTCTTATTTAAAGTCAGTTTTAGAGGATCACAGGCAAAACATGTAAACTTAAAAGCTGATGCAACTTTGCCCTTTACTTACTTTGTTGTGACTACGTATATGCAAAGTTTCAAACAGAGAGAAGTTATAATATATAGCCCCGAAAAAAAAAGAAAGTGCGATAACCAGACAGAACAGGGCGGATTACAAACTAACTACTCTTCTCGTATCTGATCTCTCTTGTTTTAGAAAGGTGAAACAGACTTCTGTTGTCACAAACAGCCTGAGGATTAACTTCTATATAGGCACTGATGCACTACTGAACTCCAGCATTATTGATTCTATGTGGCAAACCTCAAGCAGGTATACATTTTTCAAGGGGAAAAAGGATAAAGACTTCTCCTCCCGCCCCGAGAAAGGTGTCACTTGCTTGTTTTGATCACACTATGAACAAACTTTCATTCAGTGGTTAAAAAAGAAAGAGGGGGGGGCAAAAAAATCTTTCGAAGTGTTGATATCATTTCCAGACAGTCTTGTCAGCATCACAATTTACAGGAAATAGCTGATGTTCTCAAACAAACCCTGTATTTACTCATAGACCCAGAGTACTTAAAAAAAAAAAAAATACAACTCATTCTTTTGGAGGGCTTTTTTAAAATGTCACTCTGGTGGAATATCTGAGAGAGCTGTCTAACTCCACACGCATTCTGCAAACATGAGGCAAACACAAATTGCGCTTCAGAAGACTACTGTAACTTTTATTCTCATTTCGTCCACGTCAGGAACTGGCGCTTACCATTACTTTCCTTTGCTGCCCCTTGCATTTCTAACTCTGGCAATCTTCTCTAAATGTTCAACTTTTCCTAAAACCAACAGGAAAGTAATATGATGTCACCAACATCCATAGGATTCAGTGGCGTGGCTGAAGAAGAGTGACTGAATGGCAAAGAAGTTTGGTGGTTCCTTGGGAGACTTACTGAATTCTATCAAAGCAAACCTGAAGCTGTTACATTATGGTTTGTTTCAATCAACATTCAAACTGCGCAGCGCGCTGTAGAAGCAGCAAAGGCAGCACGGTCTGCATAGCACCTCGCAGTCTTTTCTCGCTAGGAAATCTGGTCCCCTCGGAGGGGACCTGTACCCCGTGTGCTGAGGTGCCCCGGCCCCGGCCAGGCAAGGTGCTCGCACTGGCCGAGGCCGCAGCGATGGAGGAGGGCCGGCTCTGCACTCCAGCTCATCACTCATGCCCACAGCTCAGCCGGCGCGCTTGAGAAGTTTGCCATTTGCAGACAGAAAACACAAACCGACTGTGAAAAAAAAAGGGTAAAATATAAAGGAGGCTAGCGGGCCCCAGCAGAAACCGCGTAGGAGTGCCGGGATGTCTAAGCGCCTTGATTTGCACCAGGGAGGCAGATAAACAAAGCCCCCGAAATGTCGACCCCCCCCCCTCCCCCGGAGCCGGTTGTATCCCAGGGCAGCGAGGCGGCGGGAGGTACCTCGGCACCGACCCCGGCCCGGCCGCCGCGCTGCCCCTCCAGCCCGGCCTCTCCTCCATTCATTCCTCCTCTCCGGAAAGCAAACACGCGGGGAGCAGCCCCCGAGGGCGAGGGAAGGGAGGGGGGAGACGCTCCATGAAGTTGTGTCGGGCAGGGGAGAACCGAGCAGGGGGACGCCGCGCTGGGAGCGGAGCTTCGCCTTTAAGAGAGAAAAGTTTTACGTTTCTCCGCGCTCTGATTTCAAAAAAAAAAAAAAAAAAAAAAAAAAGAAGAAAACAAAACACAAAAAAAAAAATCACTACCTACCACCATGTCGCCTTTTCCCCCAGTATGACCGGGAGGGACCCCGAGCCCCCCTCCCGGCGCAGCACAGCTCCGCACCCGGGCTCTCCCGGTGTGTCCCCGGGCAAGGAGGAGGAAAAGGAGGGGGGGGGGGAGAAAAACCAAAAACGAGAAAAAGAAAAAAAAAGAAGGAAAAAAAAAAAGTTTTTCCCAAACTTACTACTCTTCATGATGGTGCCTCTGTGCCCCGCTTGTCATGATCCCCATTAAAACTTCCAGCAGCGGCAGGAGCGGCAGGACTGTGTGACTGCAGCTCATCGGATGCAAACCCTCTTTGCTCGTCTCCTACTTCCACCCCCCGCGTCTCCCTTCCCCTCCCCCCGGAGCGCCCCGGTGCCGGGGAATCGGCGGCCGCGGAGATAAGGCGCGGAGCGGCGCGGAGGGGAGGGCGCAGCCGAGCCCAGCCGAGTCGCACCAGCCCGCGGCCACCGCTCCCCTCCCCGCCTCCGGGCCAGGGGGCTGCTCCCCCTGCTCGCCACCGCCGCCGCTGAACTTGACCCTTCCGACTCCAGCGGGGCTACCGCCGTTTTGAAGTCGGCACTTTCCAGCCATCACACATGGCTTTGACCCACCGGCGGGGGGAACTGGGGACTCGGGGGGGGGGGGGGGGGAAAATCACCAAAAAACCCAGTTAAAACCCGCCACCCCCCCGGCCGGTGACC
>JASSUY010024855.1:0-26565 GCA_032466535.1 Forpus xanthops
AGAAAAGAAAAGAAAAGAAAAGAAAAGAAAAGAAAAGAAAAGAAAAGAAAAGAAAAGAAAAGAAAAGAAAAGAAAAACAAGAAATTGCCTCCATCTTATTATACTGTTTAGGTATAGGAGCCTTTCAAAAATCTATAAACTTGGAAGCCTTATATATTGAGAACTTCTTGCTCTTTCTCTTTCACTGCTAGCTATTTCATGTACTCTTTACAATCATTTTAAGTGTCAGAACAAAGTCAGGTTTTACTTTTGCAAATATAGCTATGGTGCTTCTAGAAATGATTGCCTTCTGGGTGATCACAGAGCTGAGAACTCAAATCCTTCTCTCTCCAAGTAATTGGTTCAGATTTATGTAGAAGAAGACTTATGTAGAAGAAGACCAAGTTATGTTTGTAAATGCATATGAGACTAGACACAGAAGGCATCACTACACATTGACGGTTTTCTTTCAGCACAAATTCTTCAAAATCTTACAGGTGTATTTTTTAACATTAACATTCAATATATTAATACATAGTAAGAATACAAAAATGGGTGTATCATGCCTCTGAAAACAACTCTTAGGAATGTCAAAGAGGAAGCTAAATTCAGTGCTTCAAGGAAACACTTTTATTAGAAGTTTTGACATCTCTTACTAGTCTTCCATAGACATTAGCATATGTTAGAATGAAATTGCAGAACAAAAAGTCCATTTTTAGCATGATTCATGTGACAATAGCAGTACAGATATAGATTAACTTTAATGATGCTTTTAAAAATATTACGAAGCACTTATATAGCTTTTCACATTTGCATTAGGGAGTAAGATTTGTTTGGCCTGCCAAGTAGATAACTGCCAAATATAGTGACTAGTAGGTGTATAATATGTACAAAAATTTGTACTTTTCCCTCTAGAATCCATTTTCTAAGTACCTTGAAAATGGGTAAACACAAAAAGGAAGAAAAAAAAAAATACCCAACAAACAAATGAACAAACACAAACCGACCCAGCTCATACTTTCAGAACTACCATTTATACTATTTGAAAGCTGGATTGAAAGTTTTTAATTATTATGGAAACTGAGATCAAACCATTAAGACAATAAAAATGCAGTTCTCCATTGTATTTGCTTCTAACACCATTAAAGTAACTTATGTTTCCAAGGCTAGCAGTGGTTAACTGATTAAACACATTGCAACAAACAACTGCACTTAGGTCAGCTTGCTATTCTCTTGAAAATTGCATAAAGAATAAATTTCAGCAACTTTTACAAAGGTCAGTTGATTTTCTTTTTCCTGCACTAGAAGACCCTTTTGAAAGCCCTGAAATCTTGAAAGTTTGATGGGTCTGGCAGTGATGATGTAATCTGGAGGTAAAAGTTACATCCAATTTCCATTTTCTTTCTTTCCGTCTTTGGGAACAGTGTGAAGACAAACCCGAAACAGAAACACTTAGGCAAATGCACCAGCTCAACTGCAAATATTTGTCAGTTTTACTTCACTGTGGTCCCAAATATCAAGAACTTGCTGTGCTCTGTGTAAAACAGAAGGATGAAGGAAAAACAGATCTGTCCCCGGGTAAATTGCATTTTGCAGGAAGGTTCGGCATAGTGTTTGCAAGCAAACACCAGTCTGGGTGCTACTATAACAGTCAGACACTCCTGTGAGCCAGAGGTTCCATCAACATCTGGTCTCACTTTGTGCCTGCTAGAGGAACTCTCCCTGAGATCCCACCTGAGGAATGCTCTGCATTTTACCCTAAGAAAAAGATGAGGAAAAACAGCATGCTTCAAATAAAAGCTGCCTCATAATCTAGAGCAATAGTAATACCCATATTAGATTGACGCAATGATCTGTTACAGAAGCAGCCTTTTGTAAATGGCTCATCAAACAGACATTTTTCATTCAGAGATGAATCTCACATTGGTTTGTTTGCTTTGAATGCATTGTTTTATTTCTAGAGAAAAGAGATGATCTAGCATCTAGTATTTTACAATACCACCTCCTAAACAAAAAAGAAAACACCTTATTGAGTTGTAAGTTCTACTACTGTAATGCATATAAGGGTAAGATCAGGAATTATTTATCAGTAAGATTATACTAGTCATTATACAACAAGAGATATAGCTCATTAGGCATATAAAGATTAATCATTTAGTATAAGACGCAATATCGTTTCTTATGTCTTTGCAGATCATAATGCTTATAGAAGCAAAAAAATTGTTGTATGGTAACAAGACAAAATTGCATGTCACCTTACTGAAGTTTTTAGTTTCTAGCAATACAGTCTGAAAAATAATTTGAAAAGAATTTGAGCCATATATGGCCTGTAGGTAAAATTTAATTTTCAATTACTTATAACATATTTATCTTCACAAGCACTAAACCAACCTCATAAAAATTGTAAATTAAGATATTCATCAAGTAATGCTTGTGTTCTTAAACTCTTTTTCAAAGCCAATCCGGTTTAAAGTTTGCTTCCTGGTAAATGATGCAATCATGTTTCCATATTAATATTTTTATAGGACAAATCCTGTAGTCTTACACTCCAGTGTTCATGCTAGAACTGCAAGAGACGGAATTAAACCTGATTTGAGTGTCACTGAGCAGGAAAAAAATGCACACTGAGAGTGGATTATTTCCAAGTTACACAACACAATTTAAAATCTATGTGACAAGAGCAAGGTTCACTTTTTTCTTTTATGGTGGTAGCAATTGCTTCAGAAAAGTGAACATAAAATGTGATTTTTTAAATCTACGCTTTTAGGATAGCATACCTTTTGTCACCAATTTGTAACCTGCTGTCACCGATTTGTTATCTATTTCTCCTAGGTTTGTTTGTCCTAGGTTGTGCTCTGCTAGCACACACAATCTTTTCTTTATTTCCAAAACAAATACTTTCAATGAAGGAAAAGTTTTTAAATTCCAGTTCAAGTATTAATTGGGTAGATTGAAAGTTAGAAACCTCCAAAGCCAAATTAAGAAAAT
Organism: Forpus xanthops; assembly: GCA_032466535.1. Lineage (NCBI taxonomy): Eukaryota > Metazoa > Chordata > Aves > Psittaciformes > Psittacidae > Forpus > Forpus xanthops. Next base: position 2,968 of record JASSUY010024855.1, read on the forward strand.
AGTGCTTGTTTCTATTCACAACTTCATCTTGTTCTCACATTTCTTTCTACACTCTGTCATTATCTTGTCTTGCACTTTTTGAAAACAATATCCCCTCTGAGATCCAAACCAGGAAATCCTTTATAATATCTGCACACAAATCCTGACAGGCTGCTGAAAATATCCTCCACTTCATGTTGTTATTTTAGTCTCATGACATGATATTGAAAAACCTGGAAAAATCTTTTGGCACATAGGTAGTCTAATGGATCAAAATGGGGCTACAGTTAAGGTGAATTCCTTACATGTTATCTTGGAATTAAATTAATTAAATTCTTTTAACTACTTCACTGCTTACAGGGGAGACCCTTAAAAAGGTGATGGTTATTGCAACAGCAAATATGATGTTATACATCAGGAAAAAAAAAAAAAGCAGTTTTATGCAGGAGAGGAAGTCTAGCAGTACTGTAATTGGATAGACAGTCTTAACCCTTCCCTTATCCGGCACAAAATGGTGTGGCTTATGTCACTTATCAGGGTCACAAGTGTGCAGTTATAATGTTTCCCTAATTACAAAGTTTCCCCAATTCTGCTTTTGCCACCTACATGTATGGCTAGGCATGAGATTCCAAACTATTCATTTTTCACAATATTTTCTATGATCTTCTTATTTAAAGTATTGTAACTTTGTTTCTTGTTTTGCTGCTTTTGTTTTTAGTGAGATTTGGTTTCCTTTTTTTGGGGGGGGGTGGGTTGATTTTACTTGTTTTTTATTTTTTTGTTTGTTTCAGAAATATGGTACCGATTACAAAATAAAAGCCTTGGCAATATAGTAAAAAGCAGGTGTCATGACATTATTGTAAAAAAAATGTTAACACTGAGAAACTGCCATAAGTGAACTTATTTAAAAAATAAAATAAAGGGTAAATTTATTATCTTTACTAATTTTACTTTGAATGCACTTTTCCTAGCTCATATTCATGCTCAGGGTAACACAATTCATTAGGAAAAATAACAGATCTATAAATAAAAACTTTAAATTCTCCTCTTGAATTTCAAAATGGGTAGGAATTACAACTACAAATTCTACATCTTTCTTAGGTTATGACAGCTAGAACAGTGATTTCATAGGTACAGTTTATAGCATGAGGAACTTCGTTAGACAATATAGTTGATTGCAATGGGAAACCTGATGACACAAACTTGTAAAATCAGGAAAAGTGCTAGAAGAACTTTTTTCTTACATGCCATAACAATGAGGTATCACCTTGGCCACTCTGCAAAAGACTCTGCCCCTGTGAAAATATTTTGTTACTGCCAGATTGTAAAAATTAAAAATCCTACATCTGTATGTGATCAATTACCTCCTAAAGCATAATTTCTTTCACTGATGTTACAGTCTATCTTGTGTCCCAGTATGTAATGCTTACATACACTTATGGGGAACAGAAGCAAATATGCGGGATGGACGTGCTGGTGACCTCTCAAATCAAGGTGTATGATAAGGAAGGCTCTTTGAATTGGTATGTTATTTATTCGTATTGAGAATAACTGTTTATCAGATATGTGTGGACACACAATAGGAGAAAGGGCTTCTGAAGCTGAGATGCAGCAAGAGAGGTCTGAGGCAGAACAGAAACTATTTGCTATAGCAGCTAAAGATATGGAGCACTGAAAAGTGACAGAGCATGGGATAAGGTGTTAAAGGAACAAGAGTTACAGATTTCTTTCATCTACTGTATTCCTTACTGTTGATATTCCCATACACCATAGGCTTTAAACTCATACTACAGCAGAATATCAAAAGCAGATAATAAAAAACATTTCATACTTTATTAAACTTATACTCAGCTCATGCTTTATCAGTTATACTATTATATCAGGATATCTGTCACCATTCCACACATTCAGAAAACTATTTCTGCTTTAAAACTGATGGAATCAGATTAGACTCTTCTGCAATTGAATCTCTGTGGGTCAAATGGGCAATGGGACATCTCTCTTTCATCAATGAGTTATGCTAGCATAATTTGCTAAATATATATATATATCTCAAGTTAAAGTTTAAAGAGGTTTTAATTTTAGAAGTACATCTATGTAAATGTATCTCTGCACTACCAGAATTGCATATAGTCATACAATCTTTCTATAATGCACAATGATATGTCAATGAAAGTGTTTGAAATTCTTCTATCATGAAAGAGCAATTACTAGAACTTCTCTGGGTCAGCTGGCAGTGGTCTTGACATACATATTTACCACATATACAACTGTTTATTAGCTACCTCAGGGTGATCTGAAATGCTAGGGTTTACCCTCAGGCTACAGAAAAAGTGCAAATTTATTAGTAGGAATGCCGTATAGAGATCAATAGTCCTAAAAATTATTTGGTACAATGAGCAAGATCTTTCTGCAAAAAAAGGTAAGGGATATCACTCTTTTCCAGCGGTAGACAGCCAAAAGGACAAAAGACGAGTAATAGCTGAGTGCTATCTTATAGTTATTTGGTCCAAATAAATACATTAGGATAACTATTGTCAAGTGGAAAACTAGAAAAATGGATGGTGTCTCTTGTCTCATATAAAATCTTAACATTATAGTCTTGTGTGACAGAAAGCTACAAAGGGCATTTTTCTTAAATGATTACAACAAAGTGAGCTTAATACTGGAATATCATCCTGCTAGATAAATAATTCTGTAATATTTACTGAGATTCTCGGAAGGTTTTGACTTTAGTTTGACTATCAGTAAAAAAAAAAAAAAAAAGGAAAGGAAAATAAAATACGAGCAACTGCAACTGGTATTAAGCTACTAACCACCAACAAAAGAGTTTTCTTGGAAAATCCTTCAGAAATAAAGGACCATATGATTTCTTGGGACTGTCAGTACATAAAGGATTTGATATTAAGGTAAGCCTCTTTCTGTTCTTCAGATCACTCTAAGAGACTTTTCCTCTCCTCTACCATATGTCAGATACCTAACCCTTCCCTTTGCTTCTGCTTGTGTTGGTCTTGCTCCTAAATATTTAGCAGTTTTGGACTTATTTTCATCAGAGAAGCCAAGAATACTTAAAATCTATTTTGAAAAAATAACTTTCTGTGATAATGTCCAAGTAGCTAAATATCCTTTGGTATTCATTACTGCATAACCAAAACACAGTTCAAACCACAAAAAGTACTGGTGCCTACTTCTTGCAAGTTGCATAGATTATTCTTACAACTAAATATCTTTAAATACTTAACATATACCACCTTAAAATATACTTCTTGTGAGGACAATATCATTATTCAGTCCACTATTTGAAAGACACAAAATGACTCATCTAAGGTTATTTGGCAAAGCAAGGGCTGACTTCTAATCCTCAACTCTCATCCCAGTGTCTAAACATGGACATTTAATTTCTTGTTTTGTACAGATGACGTAATCAGAAATGTAGCAGCATCTAGAGAGGCTATGGGGAGACTTGGGAGAGATTGCTACTGAAGGAGAGAGAGAGCCCCAGCATTTGGCACATTCGGTGCAGTAATAGAGGTAATATTTTGCCCTTTGTTTGAAACTCCTGTCCTCTTCTAGATTCCTAACTAAGATCTGAACCAAAAATACTGCAACATCTTGAGTGTCTTAAAGTACAACATGATGAACAAAATTCCAATCTCTTTTTCCTTAAAAGGATAACTTGGCTACCCGGCAAATGGTGTGTATGCATACATATACTTTTTTATCTATGTGTATATACACATATATATCTTTTCTGGTGAATACACACATCTTTATGAAGATCTGCATGTGTGAGTTTCTGAAGGAAAATATATCATTTCAGTGATACAAAAATTTGTTTAATTAATATGAAAACTGGATAGCTCTTTATTTTGTGTATATGCATAAGCAAGCACATTTATTATTAGCAAACATAATCTTAAAGCCAATCTTTGTTATTTTTAAATATAATTTTTCACTGGAGAAGATAGAACTATTTCCATATTTATTAAACACATTTTACTTAGATAATTCAGAACTATAGTGCTGCATCTCATTTCTACAAGCAGCCGAGATCATTATGTTGAAAATTTTGTACAAAAGTCTAATATGGATTGGCTACATTTAGAATAAACTAAAATAGGAACTGGTAGAGATTTTGAGCCTTAGGCCATAAAATTCAACAAATGCAATCATTCTTCTGGTAACACTAACATTAACTCACTTTTGGAAAGCTGAGTAAATAGGCACATTGGTCAGCTCTTAAAATTTAGTATATTTTGATAGTCACTGCATAATTGAATCTGAAATGTTTCATTTATTCTTTATTCTGCAGGGATGGTATGTCAAGTCAGTATGATTTAACTGTGCATAAATTCTGACATTTTAAGGACAATGACTATGGAAAAATTCACTAAATGTTACGGCATTTTTCAAGTTTGGTAGTAGCCTCTTCCAAATTTGATTATAGACCTTCTGTGTATGAAGAAATGCTACAGTAGCAGATCAACTGGTGGAAAAGGCAAGGAGACAGGATATCACAATAGATTCACTGGAAATATTCCCCAGAAGGCACAACTCATTGGCTAGGTTGTCCTTTCAGGAGTGCTTGTCTCTTTTTCCTGCTGCCACAGATTTAGAAGACTGCAAGCTGATAGAACAACTTGACTAGCCTCCTTTTTCTGCCACCATGGCATTTGGAGGTACACTTTTAAAATATGTATGTCTGGACATGAAGATACACACCTGCTGGGATGTTTACAAAAGCATATGAACCCTGAAGAGCTCATAGGCAGAACTGCTCCCCTCCCAGGTCGGTACTCATGGCTTCCATTACCACACTTGGATCACATGCAAATTATGAATAAGTTACTAGAAAAAAAGAGTTGCAAGGAGGGATAAAGAACAAAGCTGTATAAAATACAAGATCCTACCTTTTCTTTCTTCTTTAACACAAAATCTGTATGAAACAGCAGAGCATGAGATAAAAGGAAAGTAGATAGCAGAAGCAAAATACCTCAGGACACAGAGAGAGAAGGATGTTGTCAGGAATCTGTCTATTCCAGAATGTGGACTCAGATGTAACCACAAAGGGTGCATATATCACTTCGAATGTATTTGCTCATTTTCAAATGCACGACCAGATAACCAGTAAACAGCAAAATACTTAATGAAATGGCTAATGAACAAAAGGTGGAGAGCACAAAAAGAAACATCATAGTACCATTTACAAGGATATGAGGTTGCTGGAATACAACAATATGAGTTTGAACAGAGCCTGGCTGAGCACTAGAAGAAGAAACTAGCAGGTAAAAAAAGCGAAGGCAAAAGCACTGTATGAACTGGCTTTATCAGCACCCTTTGTAGCTGGTGTATAAAGATGAGCCCAACAGCAAGAACACACCTCTCCCCAGCCACTGCTCTCTGTGATTCAGTGCACAAACCGTAGACATCCCTGCACTTCTGAATGTATTAGCTGGGAGAATAGGATTTGACTTTATGACTAGGATATTTACAATCCTGTCAAAACCACAACTTTCTTTTGTACTATTTAGAAGAAGTATGTATCCTTTGGGAGGGTAGAGGGCTTTATATGAAAATGGTTAACGCAACAGAAAGATACTGCAGTGAAAAATGGGCAGTAAAGAAGGAATTATACTGGTAAATCCTAGTTCTTCGTGCCAGAAACTGATAGCTGTCAGGCTGTTCAGTGATGATGACAATGGCCACAGGTATATGTAAAGAAGTCCCAGAGCTTGCATCACTCTCAGATTCTCAGTAACTTGACAGGTATGTGAGTTTTGATACATCCCTGTGTATGACTCTGGAGGTAGTTGAAGAACTTGTTTGAAATATCAATCTTTAATGAACACTGGGAATTTTTCCAGAAGCTTAGAGGAGGAAAAGTTTCTATTTAAGTTTACCAGGTTCCTGACATAACACGTCAAAGTCACCCTAATAAAAATATTTGTACTTTTCAATATATTTAAACGTTTAAATTTGGTTATCCATATACATAAAAACTAAATATCTTTTAAGTACTCTACTTGTGATAAAGTATGCAAATCAGCACATACTATGCCTTTTTCTTCAACTGCATCCTATTTCCCTTGGTCAACTTTTCTATTTCATGCTTCTCAACTCAAAAAATAAAATAGTAATTAATTTGTAAAATTGCAAAAAAGCACTGTTGGGACCTGATATCCCCATCTATACCCCTTGGCACCCAGCCCCTACCTGAACTCTGTTTGAATTTCTGTGCCTCTATCAGTATCCAGCCCTGCCTCTGCCCCTGTCCTATCCTCAGACCTCTCTGGCAGTTCTGTCTCCTTCTGGAGTCCCTGGAAGGACCATGGACCTGACTCTATCTTGCCCAGGACAGCCTTGGAGTATCAGCATCCTGCTTTTCTCACACTGCTGACGTCCCACACTGGGGGTCTCTGCTGGCTGGGGATGGCATTATCCTTGCCTGTGCTAGCTTTGGCTTCTGGTTTGTCTTCCCTTATGTAGAAGCCCCACTCCTGCTGCTCCCTGGAAAAATTTTTGGTTTGGAAAGGAATAGTCTGTTGATATGCTATGGTGGGGTGCTGACTTTATCATATTTCAGTGCAAGTTAAGTAAAGGATACCTAATATAAAAAAAAATACTAAATAAAATATCTGCTGTATTTCCATCTTTCAGTGCCTTTTGTCTCTACTTGGAACCAAACACAGCAGTAACTTATGGATTTTGTGCACCACCTTTTTTTTTTTAAGAGATGGGGTTAATTTTGAATTGGATGTCTCATGTCCAAATATAAACAAAATGCAGAAACCAAGAGGTTTCCAAATTGTGAACTTGAAAGAAAAGATACTGGGTTTCACAGTAGAACTATAATCATTGTTAAGCAAAGCAAGTAAAATCTTCTTGAGAGTATCATCAGATATCACAGAATATTGCCTGAGTCTGTGCTGTGGTATGTCATTATGCAACTTGAATTCTTGGTGCAAAACTCTAGTGTAGGATGGCTGCTGAGTGAATGTTATAACATCCTGATTTCATATGACCTGAGAGTAAGCCTTTTATTCTTCTTTAAAAAAAAGAACAAGTGGAGGTATTGGTTGAGAAGGGCTCTTCAACAGAGGGTTAATGCTCACTGAAGTGAGTTCAGCAGAAAGATCCCAAGTGGCAAGGGGCTGGAGGAGTTGCTCTACCAGCAGTTGCTGAGGGAGCTGAGCTTGTTCAGTCTACAAAACATTTTGGGGGGGACCTAACAGCAGTGTTTCAGTATCTACAGCTGGTCCTCAAGAAGATGGAAGTAGGCTTTTCATAGCACTGCACAGTGGAAGGTTGAATTGAAATGAGAGATAGTAATGTCAGACGCGAGGAAAACCTCAGCCTCCATGAGGACAGCCAAGCTGTGGAACAGACTGCCCAGAGAGGCTGCTCTCGCTCTGTCCTTGGCAGCTTTTGAGATTGCCCTGAGCAATCTAGTCTGACCTCAGAGCTGCCGTGCTGTGAGCAGGAGATTGGACTAGAAACCTCCTGGGGTCCCATTCAACCTTGGATGCTGCTTTGGTCACACTTCTCATTTAATGCAGTAATAATATTACAGTTGGCAATAGTAGGGTTCATAATATATTGTTCATAACAACATGGCTTATATAAATCAATTAAATTGATGTAAACATCAGTGAAATGTTTCATTTTAAACAGAACCTACTAATGTTACTTTGAGCCTATTAGCCTTACACAGGGACAGAGAGTGGAAAGGAAGGAGATCAAATGAAAAAACAGAGAAATATATATTCAAAATCCCAGGTGGCGACTAAACAAAAAATCACCCTGTCTTTTTATCTTTCATCTTGTATTTAAGACAGAAAAGAGATTTTAAGTCTCAGGACACTACTTTTCAAGACAGATAAAATATTCCTTTGAATTTTCAAAAGTGGTGTTTTAGATTTAAAGTGAAGTGGCTGCAGTGTCATTTTAGATTTAAAATAAGAACTAGAGCAAATCATTCTCTTGCAGAAACCGGATGGCTTACACATCCTGAATAAACACTGCGTGGCAGTTTAACATTTGAAATTTCTAAGTTCTTTCCTGACAGTTATACCAGGGACAGCAATCAAACAGTTTTGCTCTCACTCTAAGTGCTAAATATACAGTTAATGCATATACAGATTTGGTGGGATCTGGGAAAAGGCTGGGGTATTAAGAGAAATAATTTTGTTAACATCCTGCCTGCAAAATTTCCAGCAGTTCATTCATTCACAGCCTCTAAAACAGCAAAAGTTTTTCTTCTCCTCAGTGCCCCCTAAAGGATTAATTTGCTGCTTTGGATGACTTTCTAAAGCTTATAATTGGACCATCTACAGGAGCTAATCAGCTATCACGAAAATCCATGCAGATGAAGATCAGAGAGACAAGTTCATGGCTCAAAAGTGTATATTTAAGAAATCCGTCTCCCTCTATAATAAAAACAGCAATTATAATTATTATAGCAGTTTAACTTTATCCTTTTCAAAAGGCTTTAGGCTCTGCTTGTGGGTAAAGAGAAAGACAAAAATAATACCCCCTGTTCTGGCAGACAGCCGATCAGGGAGCTCCCCGCAGGCCGCACGGGGCTATAGGCGGCGCTGCCGCACCGCAGTTGCCGACGCCAGCAGGGCACCCCCTTCCACTCTCCTGCATTCACTCCCTTCCCTCCTCCCCTTCGGCTGCAGGATGAACGGCTCTGCTGCGCACATTCCCGTGCACCCGGCAGACCTTACCGGCTCTTCGTTCATTATCGTAGACAGCCCCCCCCAATACATCTGAGTTCTTAAGCCCACAATGCCAGGAGGCTGGAAAAAGGCACTCTGAAATCTTTATTTTTTTTTTTTCAAGAATCAGCTTTCTACCTTATTATGGCTTTCTTGTCCTAAAATCGCTGATGCTTGCTCTAATTTAAGAGGGAAAATTTAATTCAGGCTTTTACTGTAGCTACTGACATAGCTTGTATTGAATCGTACAAGCTTTTCTGTAACCATAGGACAAGAGCTTTGTCTGTTGTCATTTACTGTTGTCAGAAATAAATGTTGGTTTATTTATATCTTGATTTAAAAAATGCACCTTTCTTTCATTGTGGCATGGAGTGCATTCTTTTCTTAAGAGGGCCCAAAATAATATCTTTTCTTATGGTGCCATTTGACTGAATCTACCTTCTACCTTAAGATGTTAATGCAAAAAAGAAAATACTGTTTAAGAACTGAATTCACAGGATTGACAAAGAAGCTGCTATAGTGTAACCCTTTATAAAAGAAACTTCTGTTGAATTTCAGCCTCATAAATAAGTGTTGTATTTGCAAAATACTTGTGATCACACCCCTGAAAATAAATTGCTGTTCCAGATATTCTGTCCTACAAATAACATAGTATTTTTATACATTTGACAAATAGTGCGTGTATTTCCTGGTGACCACAAAAGAAGTAGGTGATTATAAGAATTTCTGGAGATGCTATTTTTATTTCCACTTTTCCTTAATACCAGCTGTCTTTATTTTCTTCTAAGTTTGCCTCACAGCTGTAGGAAACGACATACGCAATGAACCTCCAAGGTGGTATATTATAGTCTGAATTTGATCTGATTTGGTTATTTTCATGGTTTGTTCAAACATACTGTGTTGAAAGGAATAGCTGCTAAGCACCCATGGCTCTCAGGCAGCTCTCTCCAACCTTATTTATTTACATCAGTAAAGTAAAATAGGCTTGATAAGTAAAAGATTACTGACATATGGCAACACAGATTAAAAATCTAAATTTCATCCAACTTGCCTTCCCTTTACTTGTCTTCTGCTACTCAAATGCACTGCCAGTATGTCATCTTTTGGATTGTCTGATTTAATTTTGCAGCTTCACTGCCTAGCAAAGGCTAATCTGCCATGTGAAACACAGTTCCCTGTTGAGGTAGTGCCAAGAACACAGAGATATATAACCCTGGTTCCATAGTCATACCACCTCAACATGTACAAATCAAAAAGGTCAATCTTGGAGCATCTGCTGGTGTTCTACACCTCAAGCAGAGAGCATGAGTGCTTATTAGATGATAAATACTGACAAACAGACTTGTCATCTCTGATCCCAAACTAATTACAATGCTCTAACTTTTTTATTCAACGTCAAAACTGAAAACTGATGCTGGATTCATGTATTCCCCTAGCATTTAAAAATAGAGATTTTCTGTGAGCACTAGTAACAAGTGTAAGGACTTCAATGTAGTTTTTCAGAAATCAGGAGATATAGCCACCATCCTTCATTTACACTAGCTATGGGAAATTATTCAAGCTTAATTCTCAAACTATTTAGATGAAACAATACTACCTTTGTCATGAATGAGTGGTTTAGGACCACTCTAAGAATCACCATCAAAGGTATCAGCCAAAGTAGTTTTAACATGAATTCATAAAAGTGAGACTTAAGAAAGTTCAATGGCTAGGTTCACCCAATTATTTAGTACATGGATGAAATATACAAAGGAAAATTGAGGTAGAATTGAGCTAAAATGACTTATACAGATACTGAAGATGCAAAAGAGGAAGGGAGAGCCTACTTTGAGTCATGAGGTTCACAGTGGGCCCCTTGCTTACTAAACCATGATGAGGATTAGGTGTGGCTAGGTCCAATCTTAGTCCCTGACTTGGTCGATGGTTTAAATGCCCTGTGTCTAAAAGATTGCATGTGTAATAAATTAAGATCACTAAGATACCAGCAAAAGGTGGTCATAATATGGTGTGGTAAAAGTATCAGATCATGGCAGGTAGGATTTTTACAGGGCTTTTGACCTAGCAGAATCTGTAGTTTTAAGGTGGATCTAGCAGCTGTCTAAGGTGGATCACTGTCATGGTTTAACCCCAGACAGCAACCGAGTACCACACAGCTACATACCTAACTCCTCCAACCCCAGGTAGGGATGGGGAGGAGAACTGAGGAAAGGCAAAATCCACAGACTGAAATAAGAATAGTTTAGTAACTGAAATAAAATATAATGACAGGAATAACAATAACAATAATAGGAAAAAGAATGAGGAATAAGATCCAAGAAACCAGAGTAGTGCACAAAATTGTTCATCACTCACTGACAGACACACAGCCTGACCAGAGCAGCAATCGGTCCCATCCAGGTAACTACCCTCAGTTTATATAATGAGAATGATACTCCATGGTATGATAAACACCTTTGCCTAGTTTGGGTCAGGTGTCCTGCCTCTGCTTCCTCCCAGCTTCTTATGGCCTTCCTCATAAGAAACTGAAAAGTCCTTGATCAGGGGGAGTATGACTTAGCAACTACTAAAACAGTGTCTTATCAGCGTTGTTCTCAGAATAAAAGCTCATACACAGCACTGTATGAGCTACTGGGGAGGAAATTAACTCTATCCCAGCTGAAATCAGGACAATCTCACAAATCTGAACATTTACAATGTGAGTCAATAGGACTTACTACTGTCACAGCAGTGATTTATTTGCTGCTCTGACATGACAACATTCATACTATGATTGCTATAGGGTTTCTAAATCAATTCACACAGATACAAATATATATATATATGTAAAGGTATACCTGTTGAAAACTCCCCTTAAGTTCAGTGAGATATTAATTTCAAATGTCCTCTGAACTTCAAAAACTTGAGAGTTTGTGAGCTCTGAGAGGTCTCATACTCAGAAGAAGGTGCTGGTCAAAGCCCGCTGCAGTCTAGGAAAGTTCAAAGGGCCTCATTTACTACTGTTGTTCATAGGGTTGCAAGATTATTTGCTTTAGAAATCAGTACATTTCCATCCTGGCCAGAATCTGAGTTGGTAATTATTGGAATTTTCAAAGTTCCATTTACAGTGGTACTGTTTCTCTCAGGCTACACACAAGATAAAGGATGTTCCAAGACTGACAGGGAATAACTGATTACTCCCACTGTTGCTTCCCACCTTGAGGAGGTAACAGGATTTCCTGGTATGATCAGGGCTGCTCCCACCTTAGCCATGCAAAACTATCTGATAAGGTCAAGGGCTGCCTCACCACTCAGCTCATTACACAGAGACCAAGGCCTGATGGTAACTCCTGAGGTTGTAGAGTGGCCCTGGAACGTGTGGAGGAGGAGCTGGACATGCACAATCACAACCTTCTGTGTTTGAATAGACATTCATGGGCTAGTGAATTAATAATCATTAATTCCTGCAAAGCTTTTAATGTAGAAATGTTTGCCTGGGAAAAAAAAAAATTGACTAAGATAGAAAATGCAATACACAATTAGTAAGATACTGGAGCATAGGAGAATGGCTGTGAGAGTTGTAGAAATCACAGAAATGAGAGCCAGAAGGATCTCAAGTTGTTTATCTTTTTCCACCTGATAAATGTTTGTCTAACATCTAAGAAAGAAAATTTGCTCTCACTGCCAGCTTGAAAGACTTTTGGACGAATGATCAAGGAAACTATTGTTTGCTTCCTGCAACAGTTCAGAAGCTTGCTCATTCTTTGTAAGTAAACGGATTACATCAAAGGCATCTGACTCCATCACCACCTTCCTCTTAACAGAATCAATAAAGAGTGCCCTGAGCTTTGACCAAGTACTCTGGTCAAAGACAGTAAAATTACTCTGTGAAACTTCATTTTTATCTTGAGTCCACTGGATGATGATTTCAGTATTTTTTCTGCCAAAGGTGACTAGTCAGCTTCACATCTCAGGAGAGATGTCATAGTCGCAGTCTGTGGATGAATGAAAACTACAGGGTAGTGATAATTCCTGACATTAACTAGATGCTGGCTGTGGATCAAGATCCTTCAGATTAATCTGTCTTGCACCGTTAGCAACTTTGAACTGACCATACTTTGTTATGGGATACACAGAGATTTTCCTTAATGCTACTGCTTTTAGATTAGGTGACTTTTATTTATGTAAAGGCTATGCTGTCACTAGCAATTCCCATAGAAAGTGTTTGTGTGTCTCTTCACATGACAGTGTCAAATGCTGGGAACGTGAAGCTAGCATTTCACACATGTTAAAAGCAGATGGAGAAACTTCTGTCACAGTTTTAATAAAAAACAGAAGGGTTAATTCCACCTTCTCTGTAGGAAAAAAAAATACTATCTGATAAAGGTAAGTACCTTTTCTTGTTTCCACAAAACTGTTTTAATAATTAATCACTGTTTCTCTTTCACCAAAGCAGCTAATAACATACTCACCTGGAGCAGCTGGGCAGGCTTTTAACCTCCATATTGCTTGCTGTAGCTCGTAACTTTTCTCCAGACGTAGCTGTACTTTGCAAAATACTCGTACTCTTCTATCAACTTTCCACCTACTTTTGACATAATGTATCCTAGTTCTCTTGCAGCTGTTATACCCCTTCAATTGCTGCTTTCACAGACTTATACCCTTAAATAGCCTATAGTAGGTGTTGTTTCCTATGCTACACATATGCTTGTGTGACATAATAGCTTGGCAATATCTTTTCCCATAGGGAGCACTGCAAGCTATTGATGGCCAGAATTGCTGCACATAAAGAATTGTTTCAAAGATGCATTTATTTTTGAACATAAATTTAATGTTAAAGAGTAGAGATGCCTCAGATTAGAATTTCAAATGGTGAAGTTGTGTTAATTTACACCAGTTGAGCATCAAATGCTGCAGGCTTTTCTTTTGTTTTTTTTTTATTTTTTCTTTTACCATGCATACAATTCAAAACAACCTAGTACTGAGAATGAGCTTACTGTTCAGTGTCCAATAAAACTTGTAACTTCCATGACTGTCAGGAAGAGATGTGGTTCTCAGCTTCAGTATATCACAGTATAAGCTGCACAGAAAATTCTTCCTTTAAATTTTGCTAAACTGTGAAGTGTTACATCCGCAAAAAGCATTATTGTGTTTTCAAACATAAATATAACAAAATGGCAAGCAGATTCTAGGTAAAACAATACTTTCCTTAGTATGCTAGAATTTATGTCAGTTGAAAAAAAGTAGAAACTCCTCAAAATCCAAAGACTGCTCTGAGGGAAAAATAGTGGGAGAACTTTCTGTAACATAAAAGTTTATTCATTATTAATATTATTTGAATAATGGTGACTAATCTTCTGTCATTGTAGGGGGCCTATAGGGATGCTGGGGAGGGACTGTTCATGAGGAACTGTACTGAGAGGACAAGACAGGTTCAAACTTAAACAGGGAAAGTTTAGATTGGATCTGAGGAAGAAATTCTTTAGTGTAAGGGTAGTGAGGCACTGGAATGGGTTGCCCAGGGAAGTTGTGAATACTCCATCACTGGTGGTGTTCAAGGCTGGATTGGACATAGCCTTGGGTGACATGGTTTAGTGTGATTTGTCCCTGCCCATGTCAGGGAGGTTGGAACTAGATAATCTTAAGGTCCTTTCCAACCCTAACTATTCTATGATTCTATGATTCTCAAATATTAGTTTGAGGGGAGCTATTGTTTCACCTTTATTGTGGGCTGCCTTTCTTTTTCTTTGCTTTCATATTATATCCTACTCCTGTCTTGTTTCATATTTATTTGTGAAGCAAAATCACTGTAGATATTCCAAAGCTAATTATATCTTCATTAATATCAGGAAAACTGTCTTAATAATACATAGAACAATCAGGAGATTTAAATAACAGGAAAGCTAAAAAGATATTCAAATATGGGTCTTATAAGAAAAAAACGCATGCCCGGAGGAAAAATCAATAATTATATATACTTTAATTTTTGTGGGTTTATGCAAATTGGGGGGAGAGTGGTTTAAGCAATATAAATTAGCAAGAAAGACCAGGTGTTGAGCATTAAACAGCTAATCCCAAATGAAATGTGCTGATACATACTGCAAATATAGCTAAAAATATTTACACAGATGTATATAATTTAATTTGGTAAATAATGTTGGGCACTTGCCTTGATCTGTCATCGTTGGCATAGACATTGCGATGCAGTGGGCTAAAGTTACCTTTATTGATGATTCTGAAAATGCTGTCTGTGTGTTTGTGAGTAGTCTGCAATGCCATAACAAATGGTCTATATTTATCCTGTTTGTGCTAGCCTTCAAGAAATTTTAAAGCTGCAACTGATATCTGAAATTGTTTCAGAAAGTTTTACAGATACAACTTCATTCCTTTCTGCATATCCTGGACTAAGACATTTCAGTGAAATTCATTACTTGATATATTGTGTTAAGGCATATCTTTTAAAAAGACAACTTTGGTTTTGAAGACTTAAACTGAAGGGCAAACATCATACCCCAAAGTCATTTGATTCAGTGTTTAATTATCAAGTTGGAACATATTTGCTTCACAAGTTGGAACAAATCACCAAGGAAATTAACCCATGTTATACACAAAGTCCATTGTGAATTCAATGAAAGTCATTATTCCCTCAGGAAATAATGTGATTTAAAGAGTAAGAAATGGAAGACGCAATCTGCTTTATACAAAATTCTTGTCCATTGGTACTAACTGATCCATGACATCTTAGGGTTATTTAAAGGGAGACAAAATGTTATCAATAGCTTGATTGTGGAATTTTTAAGGAACAGTTTTCTCCAAGTGCTTGTAAGGTTAATAATTACACTATTTGCACCCACCAAGCCTTATTTCACTTTATATATGTAATGCATATATTGTATCATTATATTTATATTTTTTATTTATAGTGCATATATATCTTAAGAAGGGGAAGGAATGGAGAGAAAGAAGGGTTGAAGGACAACAGGGAATTCAAAGAAAAGAACAGAAGTTGAGTCACTATATATGTGTTACTTTGTTAATGAATTTTTTGTGTAGTTATCTGGACATGACATGTACCTTTATTATCTACATGTAAAATTTTTTGTAAATGAAGAAAAGGATTGGATCAGATTTTGTTTTCCATCTTGGAGCCTCGTCCCACTAATAGGACTTTCGCCACTTATCTCTGGATGAGAAAAATAAGATTTCTAGCTGCTATTAATCAGCTCTATGGCTCTACATTTATCATAATTATACTGTCTGACACAACAGATTCTGGAAAAGAAATTCTTTAGAATACGCACTTCATCAGTTAAATGGCTTAAAAATTACCAAATACAGATTAGTATCGATTCCATGACTAGGACCATCATTGGGTTTTTAATTTGTTTATTGCCTTGTAATAAATTCCTCCTGAGTTTCCTTATGCTTTTATAGCAAGTCTGTCTTAGGTATAAGTGGATAAAAATGTCCAAGGGCACCTTCACAAAACAGTATAAATCTCCAATACACAGATTATGTGGTGATAAAACAACTTGATAGAAAAAGAAATCATAGTTGATGGTGAATTGCGTTTCTAGGTTTGAGAATGATTTAAAACTTTATACCTG
Organism: Forpus xanthops; assembly: GCA_032466535.1. NCBI lineage: Eukaryota > Metazoa > Chordata > Aves > Psittaciformes > Psittacidae > Forpus > Forpus xanthops. The sequence continues at coordinate 19,250 of JASSUY010024855.1, forward strand.
AAGCTTGTGGGAAGTTAGTACTCTATGCACTGGAAACTAGAAACTCCAATCAAAAAACTCCAGATGATGAATATATCACTCTAGAAGTTAATTTCATCTTGCAAATGCTCAGGAACTTTTCAAAGTAGCCATTTTTAAATACTGTATAGTAGTAATGGAACAGTAAAACTAGCTGTACCAACACTGTGAACAGTCTATGTTCATGATTTAAAAGGAATCACTAACTCATTAAAATGCAGTCTTGCTGGCATATTTTTAATCAAACCATATAAAAAATGCCAATCTAACTCCTCTTTTCTTGCTTATCATCAGATTAAGATATATTTTTGTTGTTTCCGAAACACTATAAAGTTACAGGAGACAAACCAACACCTAATAACCCATACAAAATATCTTAAAGTATGAAAAAGCTTTTTTGTACTTTGTCAGCTGACAATAAGCAGACATGTTGTCCAGTGTTTCTGAGGTTTTGAAAGATTGGAGAAACAACCAAGTTATTGTGGATAAAAGGCTGCTGCACAGCAGCTGGGCCATGATAGAATCAATTTACTAGCATGTAAGTGGAAGCAATTCAAGTGGCTCTTTTTAATCTTTCAGTGTAGATTGAGGTAACTCCAATTACTTTGGTTTCCATGACTGACTGATAATACCTATATAAAGATTTACCATTTTAAACTGGCATATGGTAAATTGTTCATGTAGTAAACTATATGAACTGTGTTCAAGGTCAAATTGGATGGGGCTTGAGCTGCCTGAGCTAGAGAAAGATGTCCCTGCCTATGGCAGGGTGATTGGACTAGATAGATATCTTTAAAGATATCTTTCAACCCAAGCCATTCTATGATTCTGTATAAGGACCATTGCTTTTAAGTTATACACATGGTTTTAAACACAAATACCAGGTATGCTGTAATCCTCTTATAGTGCAGAAGTCTCAAAGGGAACATTGAATGCATTATACTGCCACAGAAGTGGTAAAGGAAAATTTGTATTGAACAAATATCAGAGCTTTTTATTCCTTTTTTAAGGAAATCTCATTACCAATTTTAAAGCTCTTCAGCCCTATTTGGTTTGCTAACATCATAAGTTTTTTATATCAGACATCTCTGATTCTGCACAGAAAAAAATGCTAAGTTTATAGTTTCATTGTTGGTTTTAATAAGAGTTACTGAAAAAAAAAAAAAGTATTTGCAGATTAGCTTATCCTAGAGCATAAGCTAGACCAATACTTGACTTGCAGTTACATTTGTGTTATTGGGCCAAGTTGCTCCCTGTGATTTCCCATTAGCTTTATTAATAATCTGTAAGAAACTAATCTGGACCATTTTTTTTTTCTATAAATTCTGATTGTGAATGGATATCTTGCTACAGGATGCTGAGAGGGCTGGCCATGAAAAATTCTAGTAATGTAATTCTAAGTCTATTAACTTGACCCACATGATATGACTTTCAAGTGAATTATATATCTGTGTTGGCAAACTATCTACGTTACTTAAAGTCCTGGTTTGGGTGTAAATTAGGAGCCTTAAATTATTTGTTGGTGAAATAAGCTGAAGTAAAATTAACTGAACATAGTTTCTGGTCATAAAATCTCAAGAAGTTGTGCTGGTAATATAAAACACACTGTCAATATTGGCTGTAATTTAAAGGAAAAGTGGTCATTTAGAGCAGGAGAGGGGAAAATATCTTGACCATAATTTAAACTTAAAACCAGAATTGTATATTCATCTATTCTTAACACACCTCAGCACCTGCATGCAAAATTAAGTCAGGAAAGTTCCATTTCTTCTGTTAGGGTATATTCTATTTTAAATTAATTTTATTAGAAATGGAGGTCAATAAATATGTTCCATTAAATGTTATGTCACCTAGTTGCTAGAGAAATTGACACAAATTGCTCTTCAGAATATCTAAATGGACAGAAGATGGTTTTCCTGGAAATGAAATTTTCATTTTAAATTAATTATTAATAATGGTTATTAAACAACACAAAGTCTGCCACTGTGTGCCTGGCTACATCTTCCCTCCAAAATATGTGCATTTCTGTGAAAACCAGAGAAATATTCTTCCCAGTGGCTTCCTGAGGGTGTCAAGGCAGAGACTGTTTTTTCCTCAGTATTAAAGTTACCTATGTGTTTCCTCAGACATGGCACACAGTGCCTGCACACAAAGGCATATGGCATGGGGAACAAATGAGGTTATGATCTCACTGAGGTCACAAAGATGTGGTGGGATAACTCTAATGACTGCAGTGTTGCAATGGACAGATGCAAACTATTTAGAAAGGATACAGCAGGATGGTGTGGATGGGAATCTGTCCTTGAAGTGAGAGAGCAGTTGGGGTGCCTGGAGTTCTGTCTATGGGTGGGGGATGAGTCAGCTGAAAGCTTACGGGTCAGTGTTCTTGTGACTATTTGCTGCTGACTAACTTATTAGGAAGAAGTTGATACGATTTTCTACAGACAGATGAAAGAAACCTCCTAAGGAACTTCAAACACCTTAATATTTGCTGGAAGAACAACATAGAAGGGCACAAGTAATCCAAGATCTTTCTGGAGTCCATTGAGAACAACTTAAAAGAGGTAATCAGTGAGCCAGTGAGGAGTGGTGTTCAGCTGGACAAACAAGGAAGGATAGGGTGGGATGTGTATGTTGGGGGCATCCTTATCTGCAGTGACTATGAGATGATAGAGTCCAACGTCCCAAGAATAAGGGCTTGCAGGAGATTCAAAAATCTGGCCTTCTGAAGAGTAGACTTTGGCCTGTTCAGGGATATGTTTGAGATAGAGTTTTGGCAGTATGGGATCTCCAATATCTCTAAAGGAAATAGTCTTGTAAAGAAATGAGATCAAGAGCTGAATGATTTTCAAGGATCATTGCCTGCAAGCTCTGCTAAACAGGGAGTACCTGTCTAAGCTCAGACAAGAAAAGTAAGCAAACAAGGGGTGAAAGCAAGAACAAGTCACATAGGAAAAATACAAAGATACTGCTAGAGCATGGAAGGATGAGATTTAGAAATTTAAAGCCCATCTGGAGTTGATACTGGTGACGTGAGAACAAGAAAAATTTCTACAGGCGTATCAGCAGCCAGAAAGGCTATGAAGAATGCAAGTCTGCTATTGAATGGGACAGTGGATCAGGTGACAAAAACCATGTAAAAGGACAAGGTACTCAGTGCCTTCTTTTCCTCAGTCTATCAGTGAAGACTGGTCTTCAGGCCCCTGAAATCAGAAGTGAAGTCCGAAACAAGGAAGACTTACTCCCAGTGGAGGAGTTTGCTAAGGAAAAAAGTTGTGAGAAGTGAATGATGTACTATCATGTACTTTCATGCCAGTCCTGATCATTATTTTCCCATTAAAATTAATTCTGGTTATTTTTGACATGTTTTTTAATTTTGGTATTCATACTGTTTGTCCTGGGTTCAGCAGTAGCACTTATTTTTTCTCCTTCTTAGGAGCTGGTGCAGCGCTGTGTCTTTGACTTTTGACCTGGGAATGGCTCTGATAACACTGATGTTTTCAGATGCTGCTTAGTAGTATTTACCCTGACCAAAGACTTTGAATCTCATGCTCTGCCAAGGAGGAGGGGAAGGCAGGAAGAAGCAAAGACAGGACACCTGACCAAAACTAAGCAAAGAGGTATTCCATACCACAGCGCATCATACCCATTATATAAACTGGGGCAGTCACCTGGAAGAGTTAGTTCACTGCTCAGTCGGGCTGGGTATTGGTCAGCTGGTAGTGAGCGTTTGTATTCTCTTCCCTTGTTATTTTCTTTATCATTATTATTATTGGTGGTAGCAGCAGTGATTTGTGTTATACCTTAGTTACTGGACTGGTCTTATCTGAACCCGTGGGTTTTCCATTCTTTTGGTTCTCCTCCCCATCCCTCCAGGAGCAGAGGGAAGTAGGTGGGGGGAGCTAACGAACTGTGTGGCTAATTTACAGATGGGCTTAAACCATAACACTGTTTCTTAGTCAGTATACTCTCTGATGGTATGGTTACTGTTTTCATAGATGGTCAGACTGGACATGCTGAACTTGTGTAATTTCAGCTAGTAGCTATACTAAAGGAAAATGTACTTGACCGTTGGTTCACACATTTTCTGGTGATAAATTCTGGTGCCACTTACTTTTACTTTATGGGCAGCTTGTCCTATGCATAACCCACATTTGGAAAAGTATAAAATGTAACATGGGTAAGCAGCTGCCTCAGATAAACAGAAATATTGCTAGATGGAGAGAAGACAGGAGCATACAGCAGCATTTCTGTTTCCAAGATTTTGTATTGGAGGGATTTTCGAGGTTGCTTGATATTTATAGGCATTGTTTCTTTCAGTATGATTTGATGTATATGATACACTATTGCAGCTTTATTGAAACTTGATCTGTATATTATTTTGAATTTTAATATTACATCAGTTGTTTTCATGTGAACGCAGAATGCAAGGTCAGGACAACTGCAAATAGTAATTTCATTTTTGGCAAAAGAAATCAGATCTGCTCAGTTTTCTGTGGGATGAGAAAAAGTCACTTTAACTTACTAGAATGTCACAATTCTTATTCATTATGAAAAGTGTCAAAAGTGAAAATTTCAGTTATCATAACTATATGCATCTTTGAATGTGCTTCTGTCTTTGAGGAAGTTTTTTAACAATTTTCATGTGTGGTCCTACAACATGAGCTCCAGCATAGCCCTTAAATGGACTTTCCATAAGTTACAGCATTATCCTGTGGGGTATAACTCAAGATTGAATCAGATCCTTTACAATTTTAGACTGCTGTTTCAGATTAAGTTATATCTCTTTCATATTGCCATGATAAGGGGGAAATTCTTCTTACACCCCCTAGAAGTAAAACTAAATTTCACTAAGTCCATTACAACTAGTAATTCAATGACAATTATGATGCTATAAGGCCGTATTATTCTCATGCAGTTAAAGAAAAAAGATTGAAAGAGAGAAGAAAGTTCTCATTCCGCCTGACACAGGGCACAAATATTGATATCAGCCTCAACATAATAAGGATTTGAGATATTTAAGAAGATCAGCAGCTTAGGATAGACTTTGATACATACCTACTCTCTCTTTTCATTGTAGCTATGAATAGAAAATTTATACGCAAAATCCTTATAAAAGTACACAAACCATTGAGGTCCCACTCCTACATGGGATGAAACTTGCTCACAAGTAATAATCTCAACACATATTTGCAATGCTTGTAGTGATATTGTGTATTTACACTGTAAATTCTGTTAGCAAGAGCTATCTGTGGTAGCAGAATTTTTGTCTAATGTTACTATCTGTGATAGAAGCAACCAATAACACACTCCATTCAGAACCAGTGACTACATGGAGATGAAAAATAAACATATTTTGACATGAAACTTTGCCTGGCATATTGTATATCTAATGTATACACTACTTGTACATTTTTGAAAAATCTGTTTCTTTTCAAATAGACCTGATTTTCAGTGGACTGGAAGAAGGGAAATGAGTAAATGAATATTAATGTTCTTGGCTTTTAGGGATAATTTTACTTCTATGTTTATTTGTTTGCCTATCTTTGCTCTCTTGTGTTACAAAAAACACAATGGAAATTATTTCAATGAGTCAGTGAGAGACAATAAAATTGAATTCTGTACTGGTGATAGCATCTGTAACTTTCACTCAAGAATCCAACAGAAGTTGCAGGTACTCAGCACCAATTTGGATTAGTCACTAAGAACATGCATGGCAAATCTTACTTAAGGTGAAACGGCCAAGTAATAAATCTGTTTATAAAAAAGATGGTAGAAACTTAACGATGGTGGAGTGAATGCTGCTGTTATAAAACTTTTATGCTTTGTTGCAGAGTAATGTGTATACTTAAAGTAAAATATGTCCTTATTTTTGTCAAATTACATGATTTTGTGATGGAAGATGCATATTTAGTTATTAATCATTCATATTACTTTGAATTGATATTGGCTAAATCCACCTTTCTAGAGGTGGATTACACGATCAAGCCTTTTTAGCTGTGATTTAACTCATTTCCCTTTTACTTAATAAAATACCTTCACCAATAACAATGCTCTGTTAAAACATATAATGATACTGCAACTTTTCCAGTGAATTAGTCTAACAGGCCTATTATGTTAATACAGGAGTTAAGTCACTCATTAATTCTGTCTGCACGTATGACACCCAAGGAAGCAACTTGTGTTTGGTATAATTGCCATCATTTGAAAAGCCATTTTTATGAAGCAAATTTATTTTTTAACACATTCACTTCCTTATTATCAGTCTCATAACTAATAACATTTTCTACTTACTCAGGCATCTCATCTCCCAGGTTTGAGATTAAATTTTGCTGATGTATCACCTAAATCCTTTCCCTGATATATACCTTGTCTTCTGACATTAAATCAACCTGTAAGCCACTACACCATTTGCATGTCCTTGCCATGCCAGATAGCGTTATAGTCTTAATGTTTTAAAAACATATAGGCAGAATTGCAGAGTTTCAAAGGTGTGATCAGGTAGCTGTGACTGCTCAATAAAAACTTTCTATCTGGAGTTCGCCTATGAGAGAATTACCTTGGCTCTTGACTGTGCACTTTACACTTCATTCTGTGACATACTACATGTCAATATACAGCAGATGATAAGGGATGCAATGGGAGGTGACTACATCGCAATCTGCTTTTGACTGTCCGACTCTAACTGCACCATTTATATTACTCTGCCTTTGCCTCATCAACTTGAGAACTGAAAAGTTGTAAGTGGCCCTCTATCACCTCTGACCATCATTCTTTTGCATTAGACTTGCTTTTCTGTCTTTTTCTGCTTTCCTTTCACACAGAATTTCTCTGCTGCATTTTGTTTCTTCTACTACTGCATATTCCTGTTTCTTCTCCCTAGAGTATTTATTTTCATGAGTGCAAATCTGTTCTTTTGGTGAATCATCTTATTGCATCTTCAGAGAAAATGTTCTCAGTTGCAGAGAAGCGGCAAGTCATGGATTAGCTCTGGCCATACAGTCCAGCAAGAGAAGCAATAGCAAAAAGCAAAACAAATTAAAGAATCTATAATTCAGTTTTCCATTGTGCTTTGTCCCTGCAGCTGAAAGAAGGGAACTGCAGACCAGTATTCTGTTACTTTTAATGCCAAGATAAATAAGGTATAGAGACTAAAGAGTAGATACTATTTTCAGGAGCATATGGATAGAGCAGTGTCATGGGTTCAGCAGCAGCAGTCATTTTTTTTCTTTAAGCAGTAGCTGGTGAGCACTGTGTTTTGGATTTTTGGCTTAGGAACAGTGCTGATAACACCAGTG
>JASSUY010024856.1:0-37637 GCA_032466535.1 Forpus xanthops
CTGATCATCCTCGTGGCCCTCCTCTGGACTTGTTCCAACAGTTCCATGTCCTTTTTATGTTGAGGACACCAGAACTGAACACAATATTCCAACTAGAGAAGACATTGGTGCAGGAAATTCAGTCTTTTTCAAAAGCCTTCCAGTTTAAAGTCTGCTTCATCTGAGCCCTATTTGATGGAATTTGATCACTTGCTCTTCACTGGGCTTCTGGTCCAAAACCAGGCAAGGACCTTAGATGCAGTTCTGCTCAGATCCTTTTATTGATTTGGTACTTTTGGTTGATCCAGGTGTTCAAATCCTGTTTGTTTCATAATTCAGGTACCCAAACTCCTCTGGTTTTCAGAGGAACTGAAGTTGCTCAGCTTGTGCTCAATGGATGATGGTTAAAATAAGACATAAACTGCTTTGAAGGAAGCTTATAGCAGCGTGGTTGTAACTGTTTCAGCACAAGCAAAGCAGTCCCTCCTGCATAAATCTGTTGAATGAAAAATATCTGGTTTGGAAGTTGTGTGTTGGTGAACAAATGGGCTCACTTCACTGGACATACCTTGAGAAGAATAAACATTCACTCTGGATTAACCTTGATTCTGTTAAGATTCAGTGGGTTTGCCTGTAACGAATGCTTCCACCTCTTCTGGACTGGGTTGTTTATCAGCCATACTAATGGGGAAGAGTGTTCATTAACTGATCTCTTAAAATATTAATGGCCTGTTTGGCCCTAGGTAGACAGAAGGAAATACTACCTGCCTGGATAAATGGGAGGTGCTTATAGATCCATCTTATATAGCTAAGTCTTATGGAGAAGTGGGTCAAGAAACTATAGGAAGACACAAGAGAGAGCTGTGAAATTGAAGGGTTTAAGAGCAGTCTCAGTGATATTTCAGAACTTTCATGAGAGATAGAAGAATTATTTCTCATTGTATGACTCTTCTGGGGTTTCCCAAAGATGTTCAGAAAGCATCTGTTTATCTGTGTTTCCAGGATGAATCTATTCTTTGTTGTCTGTTTAACACTGTTCCATGCTTCATTGTCTGCTTTGGAGGTGTTGCTTGGGTTTCTCCTAGAAGAAGTCAAGATGTCAAATTCTTTATGTTTTCAAGCACAAAAAAAGCTTGCCCATGATGCTGCTGTTCAGCTTCCTAAAGCTTCTTCTCCAGCCTTGGCTCTTCTTTCCATTTTGTCCTCTTGCTTCAGAGTAATGCCTGTCCATTGACCTTGTTTAGCAGTCAAAGCTCCACATGGTGGCATCACCTGTTCTGGCGCTTGATCTTCAACTGCTGGTGGAGTTTGTGTGCATGCATTAGTTTGGTTTGCTTCTGTTACCACGGGTTATTTAAAAATGTTAACTTTATGTGAGGCATCTTCACGGCTATTACGCATTAACTGGAAGCCTCAAGTTGTGGATTACTTCGAACAATGCTATTTCACATTTATTTCAATTGTGCAGGAATGATTATTGCTCTTTGGTAAGATGGAAAAAGATTTACTGAACATGAAGATAAAGATGCTTACTGTAATTTTGTGGTGTTTTGGGAATTAATCTCCCCAAATTCTGCTCATTATCTTTTTCTCTGAGAGTATGTGTAACTTCTGCGCAAATGAGCTTGAGATTTTTATTAACACAGTTTCATTTGGTAAAAGTTTTGAGGTTTCAGGCTGGATTCAAAAAATGCAGTTATTCAAAGTGTAGTTCTCTATCATGAAAACAGCTAAATTTACTTTTGGTGCAAAATAGTGCATGAGTATCATTGACGAATTCAGTTTCTGTCATGTGTTGCTGTAATATCAACAAGAAAATATGTTCAGCAGTACATAGTGGCTCCAAAATGTAAAACCTTTTGCTCTTATTATATGTACAAATACATATTTGCCATTTGCAGGCTGTGGCATAGTTTGGACAGCCTTTCTTTCCATTACTTCAACACAGGAACCTCCTTTGAATAGTTTCTTTGCCTGCAGATTACACTCTTGTAGTTTAAAGGAGAGCTGGAAATCCTTCAGTTCTTATGCAAGTAATAGCTCATTGCATTCCTTATGTGAGTAAAATCACTGACAAAGATATCTTCTGAATTGTCAGTTACTTCCCAATATTTGCTTCCATCATAATATACCACAGGCAGTGTTTTAGACAGTTCATGAGTTAGATGAACAACCTCTCACAACACTGCTGTGTGGATGATGGTAGTGGGATTATTTTTCATCCAGAACAGGAAGAGTACCTAGGAAGGATGAGAGATTCCTTCTTGTTATGAATAATTTTTGTAGTATATGGAATATTATTTCCCAGATGAAACCAGATGTTGGCACACCTACGGTTTGTGCTAAATATCAGAATTCTGGGTTAGCTATTCAGCATCTTGACCTCACCAGCATGGGTATGTGAAGAATTGTACTTGGTGTCTAATAATGAATTAACCTGTTTTCTCCATTTGCATAAATGTTGAAGTGAATGCTCAAGAACAGAAATATCATTTTTTTAATGGCACAGAATTTTACTTTATATCTGCAAACATTGTTTAACCACCAAAAAAAAAGAGCATAAATCTTAAAAATACTCTGCAGATTGTGGCTTCCTAAAAATCCAGCATTGAAATACTTTTTAGCCATCTTGCAACCTTTCCTGTTTGTGTCACAGGAGGGAATGGAGGAAGCAGTATCCAATTCTGCTATCCGCTCATAAACAAGAATAACAGCTGATAGAAGTCTGATCCAGTTCCATTGTCAGAAATATGGTTTTTTTTAACAGATGATTTTGAATAGCAGGTTTTGTAAGATGGGGAGCTGCGTAGTCCCTCATTTGATGGCAACAGCTATTGAAAACATCACCAGCTAAAGTTTGCTTTCCCAGCACTAATATGGGCACAATGTAGTGGCTGTGCTATATTATGTATTATTTTGTTTGTGCTCTTCATACGTGCTGTGGCTGCTTGGAAGGTCATTAATACTCATCCTGGCACTGGCTCTTGGCTGTGCAGTAGTTAGTCTGTAATGGTCTGCTGGATCTATACCATGAAAGGCAGTCTATGAGTAAGGTAATCCTTTGTGGCCGCTCCTATGCTGCATAGCATACAAAGCAAAGGGACTGTGGTCAAAACATCTCAGCAATGCCTGAAACCTGCACTAGCTCGAAGTCACTGACAGGTGAGGAAAAGCAGAACGGATCTGAAGACGCTCCACTTCACACTAGGATTTGACCTGGAGGGTAGCCAGCCTCATGCTCCAGGGAGCCCCCAGTACTTTCTACTTGCCTTGGCTTCACTCTGGGTTCTTGTGCAGTTTGAATGCTGCTGAGAACCTGGCTCAGTGAAGGTGTACTGGCTATGGCCAGGCTCCCCTTTCCTGAGTGTTTGGACACGTTGTATGCACACTGCTTATGGCTGGGGCTGCAATGAATATGTATATAACTTATAGCTGTCAAGCACACAGCTGGTAAATAGAAGGAATAGAAGACAACTGGGCAGTAGAAATGTGCTTTCACAGTCCTCGTGGTTTGTAGGTAATACCACATTTGACAATAACATTTACCAGTACACCTAGTGCAAAAGCAGTACTGAATCATGTATCTGCTGAAGCACTGCTTCTGGCTGTTCCAGGATTGGAAGGTGCTGAAGTATTTTTATTTTCCATGAAAGATAGTGTTCAAGGGCAGTGATAGTTCATTGCCAGACATTTTTGTCCTCTTTTTTGTCCCATTTTCCCTTTTCCTGCTTGCTTTCTGCTGAGTTGAAAAAGCAGGGTATGCAGCCTTAACAGTCACCTGTGGAATAGTTAAAGGGTAATATTCAGAGGCTCCACTTTCCCAAGGTTTCCTAAAGGAATCTCTGTTTATCATTCAGCCTTTAGAGCCTGTATTGGGTTACACTAGGAATGTGGAAAGCTATATGGGAAAATCTGTCAGGCTGTGAAAAGATCTTAGGCTTTGAAATTTTATGGACCATGCTTGCTAATGCACATTCCATATTCCAGGGTGTCTGGCTACCCTTGCTTCTCTTAAGGATGTGATGGACATTGTAGACTATATGTACATTTTGTTACATTCTGAACTGATAAAATAGGGCACTGATCTAAGGAAGCCACAGAGAGGAAATCTTATTAAGGGATAAATTATAGTGACACCTTCTAGTGTTGGTATAGTCCCCATTTAAACCACATGATCTCTACTATAGTAAGGAGCACTGGTGAAACTCTTTTTCTACAACAGCATTCCAATAAAATCTTGGTTTACGAGTGGGGCCCATGTTTTTCTTACATAAAAATATTATGAGAGACTCACCTACAGGTTAGATCTTCAGCTGCTATAAACCAAATACATACAAGAGGATTTGCTTTTACAGCTATTTCAACAGGACCAGATTTGCAAGTTGCTAAGTGCAGTTGATAGGACTTGATCAGATGTCTTGAGTTGTGTGTGTATTAACTACAGTATGTGTTACATGTGGTTTGCAAAATAAACCAAAAAACTCCATTAGGTCATTTCCAACCTAGCTGATTCTTTGTTTCTATGAAATTAGCCTTTGTGCTGACAGGATACAGTGGAAACCGTTCCAAATATATGAAACTGGGGCTGTATTGAAGTTTTTCCTTATTTTTAGCTTTGTCTTGTGAGGTTACCTACTGCCCTGATAATATCATTAAAAAGGAAAGACAATAAAACCACAGGAAATGGAAGGAGCTTCCCGATTAAAAAGCTGCACCAACATGTAAGCATTAAAATGTTTTCCACTTTTTTTCCCTTGTCTCTGTTGAATGTACTCACTAAGTTAGTCTGCTTTTCCAACAGAAAAGGTGGGATATTAATAGCAAATCTGCTGACGAGGGGTTCACAGCTTGAGTTATCTATATGTATGTGCTTGTAGAAAATAAGGAATTAATTACAAAGCTGCAGGAGTTTCTCTACACGATCACATCAAATAGTTTCTATAAAACAAGACTTCAGGTTTATGAATGCAAAACAGAGTTTAAGTCAGAAAAAGCCATTTTAAGATTTTATGCATCTAAACAATGATGGAAACTTTGCTCAGACAGCAGTAAGCGCCCACCTCAGATATAAAAAATGTGGGTTAGGAAGAGATGAAGCTTTTAAGGAGAGGCTCTAGTAATAAGGATTCTTCTGCTTATGTTGCAGAAGAGCTGTCTGTTGGATGAAATTCTGTTAGCTGGTTTATACAAATCAGACCACATTCTTGTAATTTGACTGTAAAATGACTTGATATGTTTCTTGGGTAACTGTTGTCTTTGTCTGGTAACTCCCTGTTCTAAACAACAGGAGTTGTTTAGAAGTTACTAGGGATTTGCTCACCAGACTACAAAAATGCTGCTCTCTGGAAGCCACTGCTCCCTTGAGCAGACCACTGTTAAGAAGACACAGCCTAGACTCAACTTCAGGCCCTAATGAATGACCATGGATGAGGAACCATGGATTTCACCTGTGATTCCTGTCTGTAGCACCTGCAGAGGCGTTGGCCGGATTGAAACCCTAGCAACACATAAGCTTATGGTTGCTTAGACGTTCATGGATGTATTGAAGGTGATGGATTATAGATACCTTTCCTTAATGTTTGTGTTGTTTTGTGGGGCATATATACTGATCTTAGCGTAATTCAAATGCCCTACTTTTTGTTTAAAATATGAAGCAAATGCATTGTGAAACTGATATATTTCCAAATAATTTTGTCATCAGGCAATTAAAATATCATGTGCTATAAATATCTCTGAGATGCTATGGATGGGAAGGTTGCCAGTTTCACAAGTCACGTTGGTTTCAAAAATACAATGAGTGTACAGTACTCTGAACTGTCTGGACAGAAAAGTAATTTTCCAGCTCTTAAAAATCTTTTTTTAGCTTTTTGCAGTGTTCTGAAGTCAATTTGTGATGATTTTAAAGACAGAACCATTAATTGCCAACGAATTGTCCGTTCTGGCACACTTAAATTATGAAAAGCATCGTTTGGCCCATGCTTAATATCTTGATTGTGTATATGAAATGCTTTGAAAGTAAAGCTAGCCAGAAGAATCTGTGCTGCTTATATGAAATAAATTAATTTGCTTTATCATGTTAGAAAAAAGATAAATAAATTACACCTACTTACTCCAGTGTCAATGTTTCTGGCTAAGAATATGACTGTGTAGATGAGGAATTTAAAGTGGGGTCTGTTGGGTTTGACTCTTTTGATGTGGTTAGACCCCAGATTATTTGCCTTGACTTTGAAAATTGCATCTCTTATGGGGCTGATCATAGAATCATAGACAGGTTCAGATTGGAAGGGACCTTAAGGCTCATCCAATTCCACCCCCCTGCCATGGGCAGGGACACCTTCCACTAGACCAGGTTGCTCTAAGCCCTCTCCAACATGGCCTTGAATGCTGCCAGAGATGGGGCAGCCACATTGTATATAAATCAATATACACATGCATACACATATACATTGCTTATCAAAATTATTTCAATTTCTAACAGCTGAAATGCAGCTCTTGAAGCAACTTGTTAGCTTTAACAGAAAGAGTGAACCTGATGACTTAGAAATGTAGTTATAAGTGTGAATGTAATACGATTAACTTCTAGCATACTGACTTATTGTTGATCCGTGTCTGTTGACTGAATTGCAGGATGAAGATGGGAGTGTTGTGCCTGGTTGTGTCTCTTGTCAGCATTCAGAGGACCAAAGTCTCCATGTGGAAGAGCCAGGTGCTGTTCCCTGAGCTGCCAGTGCCTTCTGGGGTGCTTTCAGAAGTATAATTCAACAAGGTGCACTCAGGGAAAGATCCTAAGCTAATTAAAATGAATGTTACGTACTCCATGGAAATTAATGTCATGTTGATCTTCAGTGTAATATATAACATTTTAGAGCCTGTACTTGTTACCTAAAAATAAGATAAGCCAATGTGACAACGTTAATGAGCCCCAAAGTAATAGAAGTTCTTTTAGTCCATTATTGCTCTTTAGAAACAAGAATTCTGATGAGGAAACCCCAGAGGACTGGGAACAATTGGAAAAAAAATATCTAAACAATTAAGATTATCTTGAGTGATATAATTACTTAGGAAATAGTGGGCCGTGTGTGGTGAACACTGATGTCCTAAACACACGCTTTGGGTCATGTGCTCTTTTCCAGTTGACTGGAAGATGTATGAGTGTAGAAAAGTTGTATTTACTAACCGCTTGTGTTATACTCCTTCAGCAGTGGGAAAGAACCAGTATTGTGAGGAGGTATTCAACACTGGTGCCACATTGCACATTAGGAGTGGTGTTGGGAGAAGCAAGAGATTATGGGTGTATGCTGAAGGTGTTACTACATTCTGACCTGTAATACTTTGGAAACTTCAGTTTGGTTTTGGAAACGTTATATGGAAAAAGAAGGTAATTAGTTCTTTTCTGATTCTTGGTATTGTGGTACATAAATATGACTGAAAGTGGCATGAGATTTCACTGCAAGTGCTGAGGGAGTCATAGATGGACATTAGTAAAAGAATAAGAGGAATGAACGGGGATATGGACTGTGTGTTTTTTCTCTTTGAAAGATGATCTCCCTGCCTGGAGACTTACAGTTACTAAATAGCTAATGGTTAGAGATGGGATAGATGGCCTCAAGATTGATGGCTGACTGTTGTTGGGCTAGTTTTCTAATCCAGGCTTCTGCTGGAATGCAAAATTCCTAGCTTGGGATCAATTACACAAGAACAGCAAGAGGAAAGAGACAGTTGCAGTATTTGTCTGCTTCTCAGTCTACCCAAGATGTCAAACTGTTTTTGCTTGCAGTGACATGCCTGTTGATGCCAGGCCATGTTGCACTTATTACAACCCTTTGCTTGCAGTTAAAAGTAAAAATCTTCCTTGATACACCACTCACTTCTTGCACTGAATTATGGTTGTGTTGTCTGCACAGATAACTCCTGGGGACTTGAGAGGTCACTGTGACAAAGCAGAAGGTGCCCGAGTCACTTAGGATGGGCAGCATGCCAGTAGCTGTGCTTTTAATCTAAACTCATTTCACCCCTCTGTAGAAATACCAGAATACACACAATATACAGCAGGGGACAAAAGAATTATACAATAAGCAGAGATGGGCCTGAATCAGCCTGAACTAGGAGGTACTTTCCTGTGAGTGCATGCCTGAAGCATCCAGCTTGTCTTCACTGGTGTTAACAGAACAGAGGCTGGCACAGGATGTGGAGCATGGGGTCAGGTAAGGAATCTAAACTTTCAAGTGTGGCTCCGGACTGCAAGACATACATAGATAATGACTGTGAAGCAGTTGTCTTAAGTGTAAAGGGTTCTTTACAATAACACCTGCTAAACTTCCTTTGATTTTCCATTAACGAAATACCAGCAGAGAGGCATATGAGTATGGAAGACCGAGAAAAAGAGAGCTCTATAACATTTTAAGGGTAGCTTTAAAAATGGTGACTCTAAAAGAATGTGTGCTATTGTTTTGATTTGCTTTTAGCTTCTGATTATTCCTCTAATACACAGAGCATGGAAATGGGATAAATATTCTGTGCCCAACTGCATACATTAGACTTTGAAAGTTGGCTTAAAGTGTTCCTTTGCTCATTGGATGTCATTCTGTGGAGGAAAAGCAAGAACTTCCGCTCAGGTCAAGGGTGACACAGAAGACTGCAGACAGTTGATGCTGATGACATTAATCAAGATGATCTGATTGGTGATAGGTAAAAGTAGGATTGAGTTTTCATATGCAAAGTAAACATAAGAATGAATGTCTTCCTGCCAATGCTAGAAGTTAATTGATAATTGAATTAGAAATGGGAACTAGATTAACTGATTACTAGATTAGCTATAAATTCTTGAATAATTGATCAGTTTTGGTTAAAATGCATGAGAATGATGGATATAGAATCATAGAATGCTTTGGCTTAGAAGGGACTCCAAAGATCATTCAGCCCCCATTTTAAATCAAAGTTTCCATCCAAATATCATGTGCCAAAGAGGCTTTAACCGTTCAGCTTGCTTAACTGCGGCACATGTTTCACAGTCATGAATAACCTGGGCAATAGTGTCCATTGTTAAGTCCACCCCTCAATAATGAGCCCATCTGTATGTTGCATCTCTGCCCTGATGGCCTGAAGTGTCATGGGCCCATCGGGCCAGAAATAATTACCCAATCTAAGTCCATCTGAGCCACTTCAATCTTAGCAGCTTTATCCACTTGTTGGTTGTTCTGATGTTCCTCAGTGGCTCTACTCTTGGGTAGATGAGCATCCACGTGGCGTACCTTCACCACCAGGTTTTGGACCTGGGCAGCAACATCTTGCCACAGTGCAGCAGCCCAGATGGGTTTACCTCTGCGTTGCCAGTTGCTCTGCTTCCATTGCTGCAACCACCCCCACAAGGCATTTGCCACCATCCATGAGTCAGTACAGAGATAAAGTACAGGCCACTTTTCTCGTTCAGTAATGTCCAAGGCCAGCTGGATGGCTTTTGCCTTGCCAAACTGACTCGATTCACCCTCTCCTTCAGCAATGTCTGCAAGTTGTTGTTGAGGACTCCATATAGCTGCCTTCCACCTACGATGCTCTTCCACAGTGCGACAAGGACCCATCAGTAAACTTCCTACACTTCTGTAGTGAACCAGCTATGGTGAAGGTTATGTACAAGTGGAGAACTGAATTTTTACAGGTGAAAATTGGAGAAATGTTTAATCTTTGTTACTTATTTCTGGTTCCTAAAGAATTCTCTAATCCAGCAGATAGTCTTCATACTTTCTCTACCACCCCTAATTATGCCTCTATAAATCACCAGAATATGTGCTTTGGAGCATGTAACAATTGCACCTGTGATGTGCGTGGCTTTGGGAGCTATCCCTGCCTCCTCTTGGAAATAAATACCACAGCCTGCTTTCCCTGCCCTCTCTGCCCCACAGAGGTTCCTTAACTCCTGTATTTTAGCAATGAGATTGGACATCCTGTGTCATTTCACTAAGTCCCTATGGTTCTCGAGTGCTTTTCCCAAGGTGAGGATTAGAGACCATCAAATGCTGCTTGATGGAGAGAGCAAATCTTATGTAATGCTTTTGTTCTGCTAACATCAATGTGAAGAGCTGCCTGGGAGTTTTGGAATGTAATCTGTCATCGTTGTAATATTGTTCTGGAAAATCGTGATGGAGGCAGCACAGGAAGTGATGTCAGTGGCTGTCTGACACGGTCATTGCCCATAGCAAACTCATCTCCTTACCAAACTCCATTTTGTCTCTGACATTTAAATGCCCAGTTAGTGAGTTTGTTGGTGGTGTTTTTTTACGTTTGTTTCTTTTTGCCTTTCCCAGCCATGTTAAAATTCGAAACACAGATATGTGATAGAGGCTCACGCAGAGGAAGGTCTATTCAGTGGTCTCTGCAGACTTCAGAGGAATTTTTGTGTACTCTGCCTTTCAGATTCATATGCAGGAAATTTTTCTTGATATCCATACAATGTAATAAACAAACCTTCCATGTATTAGCTTTAGATCTTAGCACTTCTGTCAGAGTCTATGGAAGTGGTAAAACTATAAGAAAGATGTGAGAAGGAAACCTTGGATTGTAATCCTGTGTTAAGAGATGGATTGCCTTTTATCCCGTGTAAGTCATCTCCTGTATAGTGGGCACCCTTGTCTGTAAGGCAGTGTTGCAGGTAAATTGTGTCTGTATTTAGATACCCTTAGATAAATTCTTCTCTATGAGGGTGACGAGGCACTGGCACAGGTTGCCCAGAGAAGCTGTGGCTGCCCCATCCCTGGCAGTGTTTGAAGCCAGGTTGGGTGAGGTTTGGAGCAGCCTGGTGTAGTGGAAGGTGTCCCTGCTCGTGGCACGGTGTTGGAACAGGATGAGCTTTAAGGTCCCTTGCAACCCTAAACCATTCTCTGATTCAATGGTAACTGAAAAGTCAGCTCAGCTTTAAATGGTGGTAAGTGCAGGAAACTTTTGAGACTTGTAGAGTTAAAATGCTACATCATTGTTCCCTGTGAGACAAACCTAGGTTGTCTACTGAGATCAGAAGCAGCCCATCGCATGTTGACACTCTGTAAGTGCTGGAGTTTTTCCTGTGCACAGTATTTCTTTTTGCTGCAAGCTGGAAGGAAGTTCTACTGAAACAGCCTGTGGCTGAAAACCCAAGTGTATCTCATAGCAAGGATCTATCAAAAGCAAGACTGTTTTTAAATGCACCAGGCAGAGAATAACAGAAAGCCATGTAGCCTGTTGGAAACGCCATACTAGATTTCCAGTCTAACTTAATAACCTTTGCATAATTCATAAACTCTCTGCTGGTATCACTAATTATTTGCTAAAAACGCCTGTCAGTAATAGACAGTTTTCTTAAACAGTGTTAATTCTGCTTCCACATGGAGAACATCTTTTCCTGCTTTGGTTTTGGTGCTCTTGGGTAATGCTTCGTGGTGGGGTGAAGGCAAGCTGAGCTCCCAACTGGGAATCTTCAACACAAAAACTATTAAGTGGTGATAAATCATTGGAGGCTCAGCATGTGATTAAAAGCTGTGGCCACCAGCAGTGACCCATGGGGATGGAGGTATCGGTGACAGAGAGCAGGGGGAGGTGTTTGGCATTCTTATTGGGAGGCCTAACCAGGACATTAGGGTTTGTTTATGTTTCTGTTCCAGTGACTCCTGTGAAGTGCCCTCTGTACAGGGAACACACAGGGAGTCAGGGAAAGGATCTTTGGTATTCCTCGAAACGTCAAGGCATGGAGGCTTGAAGGTAATGTGTGAGTAGAGTTCTCTGGAATTGTGGAGTAAAAACCAAACAGTTCAGGGCTCTGTGATTCAACAGTCAGCATCACATAGGTATTGTAATTTTAGGTGAGCTTTACACAGATGCACAGAATGTTGCAAATATGGCTCTTTTCCTTTCAAATCCACCTAAAAAAAATCATTTTTGTTGGACCAGGCATGGGGAATATTCAATCTCAAATTCTACTTTGGATTTGGCGTAACAGGAATCTTGGTTAGATGAGTCAAAAAAGAGCCTGGCAACAAGCATTATGGTTTGGAATATTTTATGTTTGGAGCAATAACAGTATGTTTTGTTGCTCTGCAGAGAGAGGGGAGACAGAATTTCTATGTGTTATTTTACATCACAGCTAATTGCCAGCAAATCATGCAGGCAAGATGGGGCAGCAATGAAGAAAAAGAAAGGCTTGGAAGGCAGCGAGGAGCAGGATGGATGAGAGCTTGAAGGCCTTGCATAGTGGTAGTCTCTAGGTTATGATGGCAGAGAACTCTAAGGCCAGGAGTGGGGAAGCTTCGTTTGATAAGTGGAAAAGGTCACAGGAAAGGACTTGAACAAAGGAAAAGTCTCAACAACTTAGAGAATGAGGTGCCTTTGATGACCAAAGCAATTCACATTGATAAAAGGGCTTCAGAAACTTTGTTTTTTTGAGAGCCTCATTGTTTTGATAGTCTCTGTAACTGTTTAGAGGCATCCTTTCTTTCCCAATGAATTTATTCAACCATGTGCGAAAGATGGTCTTCTCATGCTTGAAAGTATCATAGAGATTCCTTTATGGATATGTTGTGTTACATTTGACAGCAGCAATCCCAGAATGCTCCAGAGAAACAAGCAGAAAACCTTATGTCAAGTATATCTGAATATACTTGAGGGCATCTTCCCTATCCTCTACAGGCAGAGATTGGCTTAAGACCTGAATCATAAGATCTTTATGTTCTTTTCTATGCTCTTTTTGGACTTGATATTTTCAACAGCCATATAATTCTGAACAACTAAGAAACAACTTACTGTAAACTTCTTGCCTTTTCACTAGCACCAGGAATATCTTGCTGAGTTTCACTGGTCTATGGATAAAGAGGGGATTACTATAGAATTGATTTTGCTCAACAAGATATATGTGACTGATCCAGAAACCCCTTGTAAAGAAAGAACATGAGATTGGTAATAATTTGGTGTAAAAAAGGCTGACAGGGGCTCTTAGCAATTTTGGAAACATGATTGCCAGGTATGCTCTTTCAGACGTCAGGATTTCCAGTTATATGCTTCTTCTGGTCAGAAGAAGCAGTTCCTGTGATAATGTTTTAGAGCCCTTGAGACATGAGGGTTACTTGACCCTGAAAATGAATTTGGGGACTTTGTTGCAAATCATGCTTATTATTAAAGACTTCAATCCTTCATGTGTACGAGGGGATAGGAAAATGCTGTGGTAGCTGAAAGATGAAAGAATCTGACTAAACCAAGTCTTTGTCATGACCTTGTAGGTTCTTCAGATTCTAGGCACAGAATTGCTTCCTAAACTTCAATTTCTGTCCAAGTTACCTTAACACATGTGGTTTTGAAAATCACTGCTTCTCTCCATTGCTGCAAATGGCACTATTGCTCTGCATTGCCCCATCTTCTTTGACATTGGTCTCTTCTGAATCCCTGGAGATGTTTTTCTCTTGGCTACTCCCATCCATTCCTGTGTGTAGGCCTCAGGTCCATGAATCCTTTACAGCAGGGAAGGTCTGGCAGGCCTTTAAGATAAAGTCACCTACACCTAGACAGCCCTAACAGGCAAATTAAATGACTGTAGGAAGTCCTAGGCATAAACAGGAACCACATACAGATCTCCTGTGTCTCAGCTGAGTGTTTAAATCTGAATGACACATGAAAAACTTATTCAATATCTAATTTCCATCCATAATTGCAAATCATGGAATGATTGTTACTGAATGCTTTACTTAGCAACCAATCCATGTTCATTCATAGTTTACATTCCAGTACCTTGTCATTTTCTCCAGTTATTTCCTACTTAAAAAGATAGAGAAACGGGTCTGCAAGGGTTAACAGATAATCACATAAACAGCCCAGTACTTCCAGGAGCATCAGCCATACTGATCTGTTCCTAAAAGGTGCTTGCTCTCTGAAGAATACTTGCTGGGCTAGAGAATCTTCCATGATTGTGTTGGGCTGGGTGCCCATGAAAATGACAAAGTGGGTATGGGAATGTTCCAAATCCAGTTGCTCTCTATTCTGTCTAATGGCAAGATCAGTTTCAAAGGGCACTAGAACTGTGGCACACTCCTCTCTGGAGATGCCACTAGCCAGGAAAAGCCCTGGTAGTATTTCTGTAGCTTTCCAGGCAACCAGATTTCATTCAAACAAGCAAGTTTCCAGCTGCATTGTCAAAGGCAAGATGTTTTCAATGTGAAGGGCACCGAAGTGTGGATGTCTGCCTGGGTCTGCAAAGTCTAAAATGGTAATTTTGAGCTGAAGACAAATTAAATGGCAAAAGTTCATGGAAGGAGTTAGGAAAGGGAGAAGGGATTTATACCTACATACAGAAAACGTGTGGTGTGAACCATTAACCATGTAGGAAGCATGAAGGATCAGCAAATTAGGAAAATATTATTTTCCTGAATGTGAAGTCATGCTTGCAAGAGTTTGAAAAATGGGTCAGTCAGTCTTGAAGATTTCCCTACAGGTATGGGCTGTCCTAAAGCTGAACTTTTGGGGGCATATATTTCATGTTATATTTTTGCTTCTTGGCCATATGGGCATAAGCCTCGAGTAAGTTAGTGCTCATCTCAGCTTACAGTTATGGGAGATGCTGTGCTCTGTATGTGTGTGGACTATGTCCTGTGGCAAAACCTCATGTTGCTCTATGGAGCTGTGTATGAGCAGAGGTTCACATTCAAGTGGTTAATAAGCCTTCCTGACAACTTGTGGCTGTTTTAGCAAGGCCTGGGTGAAGTGGGGAGGTGATTGTGGATTGAATATAATATAATTAGGAAAGATATTGCTAATATATTCTCATCAGCAATCTAGTATTTCACATTTCAACCCAGGCCACTGCTGGGAGCACACAGTGCTATCTCTGTTTAGATAATTATCTGTGGCCACTTCAGGTTTTGTGGGTTGGATTATTTATACATGGTCTTCTCAAAACTCATCTAAGTGGCAGCCTGTGCTTATGGCAAAGGGTCCTCTGGCTTTCTGTGCTCCCTCTAGCAAAATAACTAGCTTGGTTAGGAGTAAAAAGGCACCAGTGCTGTGAAAACCAGTTTTTTGCAGACACAGAGGGTCAAAGCAGTAGCCTGGAAATGCATTGAGGTCACCACACAGACAGGAGAGACCTTTAACAATTATGTTTAATTTGACTTGCAATCAAACAGAAGTAGATGGCAAAGCAGGAAACAGTATCTTTAGGCGTGACATGAAATAGTATTGCTGTCAACTTGAATAAGAAAGCCTGACCTTTTTAAGCAACTGCATATTAAAATAGCCTATAGGGTCAAACAGCCTTTCCTACAGCCCTTTGATAGCTGGCCTGATAACAGCATATCCACTATGAATATCCTAAATCAATAATGCTGTATCACTGCTGAAAGCAGGCGTGTTCACATATCACAGCAGATGGGAAAAAAGTAAATAATATTTGTCTTGCCTTTCAGATTGGTTTCCTGTTTTTAGTAAGCCAGAGTGTGTCCATATGTTAATCAGATTGCTAAGGAAGATAGCTCAGGGCAGCAGACTTCTACTTGACCTGCTGGGAGCAGGGGGAAAAGGAAGGGAGGAGGAAGTCCTCCCCGGCCCTCAAATATCTGTGGGAGAAGCAGTTTGTACAAATATTATGCAAATGGCTGTGCTTCCCTGACTTTCCTTGGGAAGTGCTGGGTGCTCGCCTTTCCTGCCTAGGCACACTTCTTCACAGTGCTCAGTAAGCTGCAGGATTGGACCTGTTCACAGGAGATTTGTTAATCCACCTTTTCTTTCCTCTTGGATATTATTGCCATGAGGAAAATTTCAGTGTCCTGATGTTGGACAGAAAGACCCAAAGTCCTTGGGAAGTGTACAGACTGCAGCCCTTCTCCTCTGCCTTCCCTTACCTTTTCAGAGTCCTATTTTTCTGTTCTTCCACACTTGCACCAACACATGGCAACTTTAGCTGCAGTGTGCCCTACATAGAGCACGAGCGCCATCCATAATGGCTTCCAAATGCACTCCTGGATCCTATAAGTTTTCTCTTCAGACAGGAGATTTTAATTAACTTCCATGACGAGTAGTTCGAAGATCATTTGCATGCACAGAATCTTTAACAATGTTTATGGTCACTATATAGTTGCCTGTGAGGAAATGATGGTACGCTTGATGTTCTGAGTGTATTTTCTATGGAAGATATTTATGTACATTCTCTAAGCGTTTTTGTTTTCTCCTATTTTAAAAATCCCAGACTTATAAAATGTTTGTTATGTGAAAAAAAAAAGCAAAGAAGGTGATTTCAGTGGACATTTAGTTTGTACCCATGGTCTGCTAGAAAGCTCACCTGACAGCTGTAATTTCTGCAGAAGTTGTGTTCATGCCAATGTGACATGCTTTGCATAAATATGAAAATTAACCAAACATATATAGCATAGTTTACATTAAATAGAAAGTAAATACTGAAAGTAATTGAGAATGTCCAAAATATATGTATGTACATTTGGTGTTTTATGCTTGCTGCTGGATATGATAAGTTAATGTAAGACAGATGATCCTGGCATCCACATCAAGTCCCAGTTACCTCCTGCAGCCTTTTGAGATCCAACAGGCAAAGCACCAGCCTTGATTAGAGAACCTGCTTTCAAAAACCTACCTTCATGTCTAGTTTTTAGCAAGTTGCTAGTTTATACCTTTGTTCGCCACCTCTTGAAGCAGAGCAGTACTTCCTGCCTTGTAGATTGGAAAAATATAGTGAATACTGAGATGTGGTCAGATTCCACAAAAGTACCTAAGGGAAAAGTGGGCATACCAAGGATTAGTTTGATTCAAATCCTAGTTCATCCCTTGCAGTTTGGGACCTTGAAGGGAAAGGAATGAGAATGATGCTGTTAACTTCTTTCTTGCATTCAGTGTGCCTTGGCTGCCTTCAGACAGCATCTAGGAAGCCCAAATGCAGGGAGGACCGGAGATGAGCATTCTTTATATTTCTGAAGTTGAAAGACAAAACCAGAAGACCACCCCTTCCTGGAGTGCCTTTTATTATTAGAAAAGCAATTTTTTTTTGCAGAGGAAGTATGGTTTTATGGAGCTGGAAGCCAGATGATCGCCCTTCTAATCCTGGTGTTGACACAGATTTTCCTGTGTGACCTCACAAAAATATCTTGCTGCATTCCAGTTTCCAATCAATAAAATACAGCAGTCTTTCTTCGTTATCTCTGAGGAGCACTCTGCAGTTAATAATGCGTGGTTGCTAGACACATTTTGATACACACATCAGTGCTCAAAGATCATGTTTTGGTTTGCAGAGTTTTTTTGGTGGTGTTCTTTTAAAAGCTTTTAAATGAATTTGGTCTTCACTCTTGTGGCAGTTTAGGAGCTCTATTCCTGTATTCATCAGTGTATGGAGCTTAATCCCTTTCAGAGTTTTGCCATGGACCAGTGTGGTAGCATAATAGAAAAGATCAAGAAATAAATGGACATTTTAAGTAGTATTTTAGTAACTTCATTAAGAGAAATAAATAGATATAATCATGTGAAACCTGTTAAAATATTCTAAGGTCACTTTTCTAAAAGATGCAATCAACTGAGCATTTGGTGAAGAGCCAAACTACATTTCCAACCTTGTGCTGCCTACTTCCATGACGCTGGTGCTACAACTACTAGTACTCAGGTAAGGGACGCATTTTCTTTACCCATAATTTCTGCCTTTATCCTTTTATATCTATGCCATCATGGCATCACTACCATGTTTTCTAACACTTCCCCTCTGTTACCTGACATTCCAGTTCAGCTGATCCATGGTAACCCCAGGAAATCCTGCAAATCCTTTGGCTCACTGCTACTTCAGTTTGGCCATAGTGTTCCCTGGAGTACTTGGGGTGTACTGTTTTCCAAAAGATGAATTTGTACCTACTTCATACCTGCCCCCTGCCTTTATCATGTAAGGGAGATGTTCCTAGTGGGACTGAAGGCTGATGAAAGTATTGGCTCTGAGCCTTTGTTTTGGCATCTCTTGTGCTGAATTAATGGGTGCAGCCTTGACAAAGATCAGAACACTTTGCAGCAGCCACTGCAGAAGAATAAGAGAGAAGCTACAGCCAAAGCAGCATGGCTGAGGTTATGGAGCACCTGAATTGAGAGCAAGTTACAGACCTCCTCACACTTAGTGCTTCAGCCACCAGTTCATGTCAGCTGCCAAAGTCTCTATCCAGATCCTTGCTGTGTGTAAAGCTGGGGTGTAGGGTCATTTCCTCCTTCCTTTACCAAATAATCACCATTTAAAAATGAGTGCCAGCATGTTTTTTATTCCTTTCATTTGCTTGGAATCTTCTTCACTGCCCATCTGATTCTTGGTGAAACAAGGACTGTAATTTGAATGCTATTATCTGATCTATCTTCACATGTAGCTGGTTTTGAAAGTAATCCAGTTAGACTTTACTTAAATCCATTTAGACCAATTACCTCAAATGCTCCAGCATTTGAGACATTCATCAAGCTAGAAAACAGAAAGATATGTATAAAAATATGACCATTCACCTTGAGTGGTGCTGTGAGGACATAAGAATAGAATCATTCTGTTGCAATAAATAATATTACATGTTTAGAATGTGACCAACAGGTCTCGGTTATAGCCATTAATGTTTCTGTTTCATAAAAAGGGTCTAATAAAGGCACTCTAAAAAGGTTACCATATATTACAAAGAATTGCTTTGCTGTTTACATCAGCAAATATTTATGGTAAAAGGAGAAAATCATTAAGTGTTGGCTGTTAATCCCAGGAGAATGTAGCAGATTCAGTTATATAGTGTGACAATGAGTTAGTTCTGCTTTGCCTTGGATTAGAATTTAAGCTTTTCCTCTTCAGATTTATTCAGATTGTTAAGTGGCTGCTGAGAAGCTGGAACCTTGTCAAACAAACTTGGCTTTAAATTTTAAATTATTTTTAATCAATATGTGAAGAGGCCAAGCTCTGCCATATGTTCCTCACCATCCATTAGTTGGTAGCTGGTCATTAAACTCTCACTAAGGTTTCCTAACTGCGACCATTGTGATTATTTTTTCCCCCTCCCTCTCTGTAGAGTATGGGCAAAGGGGAGCATTCGTGGCAGATTGCCTTGAGGACAATAAAAACTCTCATGTAGTATGGTTGTTTGTTCAAACACAAACAATAGAGACATTTTGCTCTTACCATTTGCCAGCTATCAAGGGGTTTCAGGCCCCCTCCCCCTTGGTGCCTACAACTCAAAACAGATGCAAAATCTTTCTTTTCAGTCCCCTTGAAATGACCTGTGGTGGGGCAGTGTCATTTAGAGGAGAAATGATTGGAGTGAGAGTGGCTGGTAACAATAGGGGCCTTGTGCCAGGCACATGACGGAACAGTGAGGGGGCTGTTGGTGACTTTATCGGGGAGGAGAGCAGGGATCTGGCAGGTGCTGCCATTGTTCAAGGTCTCTGCTCCTAGACAGTGGCCACAGATGAGTTCATGTCACTTTGTTCGAGCTCTTTATGCTGGGTTCAGGGATGTGACACTGGTCAAGTAGCCGATCCAGCTTTTCTGATCTCCTCGACGTGGTCCCTTCTGTGACATAACCCTTTCTTGCTGTGATATGTCAACATGCTTCTAGGCCATATGGCTTCAAGCTAGAGTAACTTTTGTGCTCTCTGAAAGGGACATAATAACTTGATGTTTACCGTGCTAACACAGCCCCTGTACTCACCACTGATCCTGGCATTATTATGTGGAGATGTCATCCAGACAACCAATTAAAGCATATTGATACAAAATAGATCCATTGGTTTAATGCTGGATTTGACAACAGGGGTGATGGTTGCTTACAAACTGAAAGCTCCCACTGGCTCTATTTAGCAATGTGCTTCCTCAGCGGTCTCCTTATGCACATCATGGTGCTGGGTTCTGGTGATGGAATTGCAGAGTGGCAAAGCAGGGTGAAGAAGTTGAAGTTTTTTACACTCAAAAGAATACCATAAGTGATGTTAAGTAGAGCAGGTTAAACAGCTTGAAGTAAATGCGTTAATGCATTACTTTTACTCATGCTGCCCTTTTCTCAAAGCACCAGGCCACACTATAATAGCTACATCTGCTTCTGTTGTACATACTGTTTAGTTCTAGGTTTTTTGGCTCAGAGAATAGAAACTGGTCTTTCTGTGGGGAAACAAAGAATTTGTTTTTGTAAATTGCCTTTTTGTTTTTTGATTTTTTTTTTTTCCTGAATAAAACATGAAAAACCTGGCGGATTGAACAGATCAGCCATATGGAAACTGGCAAATTTTAGTCTGCTAAGGATAATTAAACATGGATGTTATGTAGTCTAATGAGATACATGTTTGTGGTACGGGGGAGGACCAGAAAGAGATAAAATGAGATGATGTTTCTCAGAAAGACGTATCTTTAGGATGTGAACTGCTGACATACAAGATATCTGAAGTGTTCTCAGAGCTGCTTAATAGGCCTGGGGTAGACAGGTCTCATCCCAACTGTGGTTCTCCATCCAAATATTGACAGACAACTTATAAAATTCCACCTCAAGGGATGTTTTTTTCTTCAAGGAGTACCATAGAGCAGTGCTGGTATGTTAAGTGATAGAACAAAGACTTGGTCATAGTATGTGGAGGAACTCCGAGCATATAAAACCATTTGCACTGCAGATAGATATTCTTATTAGACAAGTTTGACTACCTTTTGATTGTTAAAATATAACATAAAAGATAAATCAATTTGCAAAGAGGGGTCTTGAAATTTTGACACTCAAATGGACCTATAAGTATGTCTCATTAAAAAAAACAGAAGGTCCTCAGTTAGGATAAACAGGTAGCGTAGAAAGGGAGTAGTTTCTAGAGTAAAACCTGGAGTCAATGAGCTAGAAACATAATAGAAAAAGACATTGGGGTTTATAGACATGTTTAATATCAGTGTAATGGGAAATGACTCAGGTATGCAACCAGTCTAGCCAAACACTCCATGAACAGTCATGTCCCACTTCATTCCCAAAAGATAACAAGCAAACTGAAAACAAATCTAAGGGGAGCAGAGGAGGCTGTGGGAGAATATTGTCTGTTGACAGGGCATCACTAAACCTTCCAAATTTCTGTCTCCAATTCTAAGGTGAAAGGAGTCCCACCTCTGGGTGTGCTAATCACTTTGTGACCCTTACATGGGTTGAACCTCTGAGTTTTCTATCTGCACACAAGCAGAGCAAGGAAAGTGATTACTTCCCAGATGTGGGGAGGTTTTCAATTAGGTTTCGTAATGCACTCTGACCTTTGTGGTGGCAAAGCCAAAACTGCAAAGGGAAATGAAGGCATGCACACAAACACTTTGTGGAACTCTGTCAAGTGCTCCATACTACGCCAGCTGTGTGACAGGAGCTTGTGTGGTCAAGGAATCCTCTCCCTCCAAAAGGATGCCTTACAGCTTGACAGAACCTTGGAATATGCATCTATGCAACTATACACACAAACCAGTGTTAATTCTAAAATGCCAGGTTTTTAGGCTTATGGAATGCCAGGCTTGAGTTTGGTTGCCTATTGAATTGACTGGGTAGGATGAATAACTATCAGGAGTCACAGGTGAAAACAGCCCCAGAGATTCTTCCATCTCAGAATACTCTAAATGTTGTCAGTACTATCTGTAAGTTTCATAATGAATAATATACATAATAGTGGTATTAATAAATAAAAAAAATCATGATAATATTACCAGGCCCACATAAAAACCAGATGTTTGGAAACATGTCTTGTGGGTATTTTTTCACAACAGGCTCATGTATCTTAGAGATAACGGTGACAGATTAATGTCCATTTTACCATTCTGGGTGTACAGGAATCATCCCCAGGGCTTGTGAAGCTGTGAGCATTTTGACAATACTCAATAATTACCCCTTCTTGTTTTTAAGCAGAAAGCAGTAATGAGGCAAAAGAATGACACAGTTGAAGGAATTCCATTTACGGGTTGATTTTTTTTTTGTTGTTGTTAATGATATTCCACAAATTTCCCTAAAAATGTGGATTATGTTTATTAGATGGGCTCACTTGTGATTTCCTCTTTGTCATTCAGTAGACTGTGGAGAGATAATGTAGTGTATAAGGAATATATCACTTGTGCACCAATAAAATTACCTCTGTCCATTTTTGTAGTATAAATCCCCCATGATAGATTTTATACTACAAATCTTCATAAATATACCAAATATAGTATGATAGGCTTATCATCATAGGTACTTTTTTGTCAGTTTGGCTGTAGAGTTTATTGAGCTGGTGATGCCACTTAAGTAACATACTACTTGGTGTGATACTCTAGTCTGATCTTGCTAGATTTTAACTGTTGTGTTTGACGCAGCAAAAAGCTGGACTTACTCACATCTCGTGACCTGGTACTGTAACCATTAACTTTAAATTCTTGTTGTCATATAAATAGTATGAATTCCTTAGTATCTTTCCAGAGTTCTTCCTAGATGTTTGGGAGAAACCAAACATATTTCTCCAATGCCTGTGTGTAGAGTAGCTCAGTTCACTGCAGGATTGAGGTTCTGCCCTCAGATATCCCAGCAGGAGAATTCAGTGTGGAAGCACAACTGTGGCTGCTCTCAAGCAATTTACTTAAGAATTTGTTTTCACAGACAGGCAATTTGCTTAAGTCTATATTGATAATCTATTCTTAGGTACATTATCCTGGTGGTTTTTTTTTTGCCTCATCTACCACTCTGGAACTGAATTTGGAAGTTCTACACATAGTGTGTATTTTGTTCAGGCTTGTGTTTGCAAATACTTTAGATGTGTGTTTGGGTAGAGTATAGTTGATTCAGAACACTGGTTCGCATATCTCAAATTCTCATGCAATAGAAAAAACGAGGAATTAAATTTAAATCTCTAATTTTTCACTTAAAAATACCTAGCCTGGAAATGACTGCTGTGATAAGTTATCTTCTAGGAACATGACACAAGAAGTCTGAAAATCATCACAGTATTTAACCTTATCTTTAGGATAAGATGATGTTACCAAAACCAAATCTGTAAGCAGTCTGCATAGTATGGTGTGAGATAGTGAGGACATATTCAAAGAAGGCTTTGCATAGCAAGAAATATCAGACTACTCATCTGATCTGCAGGAATTAATACTGAAGAGGAAAACACTGTCTTCTATTTTGCAGACATTTTCTTTCTTTTGTATAGACCCTTCAAAGTAGAAAATAGAAATTGATATTTCTGAAGTAGAAATGGTCAGTGCCAACAGACTCTCTTGCATTAAAAAATCAGAGCTGCAGTGTTCCTTGGTAAGTAAGTCCTCTTTGCGTTTGATAAAAATGCTGATATGTGACTAGGTATGCTGGGTAAATATCTGGAGTCATAGGTGAGAATAGCCCCCAGAGACATCCTTTCACCATTGACACCTTGCTGAAGAGAGAATCACGTAACTGACTTCCAACATATTGCTTGCAACATGTTTCTTCAAAAGGAGAATTAGAAATACAGATGACTATTCTGTATATATGAAAGCAATACATTGAAAATGGGAAGTAAACGCTGAAGAATAGTCTTGCAGGAATTGTAAGGATGTGGTGCTGTGACAGCTAGTGAAAAGGGGAGAAGTATGTGGGTGAGCTAGAGTCATGTTGTGCTTTCCAAGACTTTTCTAGTGAGGAGACTAGATGTTGCAGTATGGTGGTGGTTGATGATGGCAGCCTCTGATCCCATGAAAAGGTGCAGAAGCTTTGACGTTGTCACAAGCTGCCTCTGTACCTAGCAGAGGCAGGGTACTGCCAGCCAGGCAGAAACCGCTGCTTTCTATAGAGGAAGGGATCTCTGTGAAGCTCAAGGCACCCAGTGGAGCCAAAGACTGGTCTTGCAGGATTTGTCATGGGAACTCTAAGCACCCACTGGGCACAGAGCATGGTGTCAGCATGGTGTTAAAATCTCTTACCACCTTATACCAAACACCCCTTTTGCAGGAAAGTCTCAGTTTTTCGTCTTAGTAACAGCAGTGTAAACCATTAATGAGGTCCTCAAGGCTCGCTGATGGGAGAACTGAATGAATCCTACCAATTTCTTGGTGTTTTCACGATGTCAGTGTAGGTTCTCCATCTTCTGTTGGCAAGGATGGGGGGGGGGGGTAACTGGTTCCCTGTCTGTGAAATCAGTTTCTCGTGGTGTATTTTCCCCTGCAGTTGCTTCTCATTTTGCTGAGGAATAAATGTGAATAAATGGAACTGAGGGAATAAAGAAAGCAGGCCACAGCTAAAGCTCAAGGAAAAGTATACATGAGTAAATTAAAATCAGTATTGGGATGTAAGGCAGATACGTAAAATTATTTGATTTATAAAAAGTATATCCGAAGGAATTACTATTAATACGACTGATTATTTTTTAGGATTGCTTTTGTAGCTGAAAGGGAAGAACAGTGGCTGTTTGTCATGACAAGCTAACAGACCTGGGAATATCTTGTTCTTCTTCTACTCAGCACAAATTACATTGGAAGAGATGGTAACAGCAAGGAACATATCATAGTGTTATGATCACTCCTCAGCTTTGGGGAGCCTGTGAAATGAAAGGCCCTAGACTGGCCAAAGTTGAAAGGTTGAGGCTCTAATCAGACTTTTTGTTCCCCAGCCAGCCAGGGCCATTACTGAACAACAGACAACAGTGAATAGATGATGGGCATCTTTGCTTTGTTGCTGCTCCCTGGTTTAAGGATACTCTTGTCCTCCTTCTGCCCCTTCTATATTTGACAAGTTTGCTTTCAGCAAATATGACAGGCACTGGTGGGGGTCACTGGCCCAGTTCCACATTTCCACACTTGGCTTGCTCCAAGTTCACTGGCCTGAACTAATGTATCCAATGGAGGTCGAACTACTGAACATGATGAGTTTTTCTATATTAAACATGCATTGGCGGGTTTACCCTGTTTATCTGACAGCTATAGAAAACTAAAGAAAATTCAGTTTGAACTTTAAAAAGCAGCGCTTAATTTATGGCCACCACTTTTGTTCCTCACTTCTTTTTGTTTTGTTTTTCTCCTTTGCCAATTGCGAAGCTCAAGGGAGATAATAAAATGGAGGAGCTGCTACTTTATACTTCCATGTGCTTCCTAGTGCCTGCGCCTTACTGGGTGAGCTCAATCTAAAACTAGGAAAAGAGTTTTCAAATGGAAATTTGATTAAACAATGCAATCATCTGTCTCACAATCTGCTTTTTTACAAGGAAAGTATTTTTTTTTTTCCAGGGGGAATTTTCTTTCAGAGGGTTTTGTATGAAAAGGCAGACATCATGAATACTGATGGGAAGGGCTCAGTGTTTTGTTATTTCTGTATAACAAAGACAAAATGCTTTAATAAAATCAGAAAACACAGATGTTACTTTGGGTATTTTTTGCATCTTCTACTTTTTTCTTGTTTTTTAAAGTTGGGAACAAACCCTCACTCAGCCTGACAATAGCAGCTCATGACAGACAAAATTAGCAGCTGGAAACATAGCCAAAATTTAGGCTTTTTAGTTTGTTGTTATTGTTTGGGATTTTCTTAGATGGTGAAAGGCAAGCTTGAAGGGAGAGGCATGGATGAATGGAAAGCCCTTGTTTCTCTCAGTATACTTTGACTGGATTTTAGTTTTTATAAACAGTTTTAAATGGGGAAAAAAGCAGAACTCTTTGTTTAGAAATTACTGTGGTTTTTCTCATTTTGTGTGTGAGGACTTCAGAGGGAAGTTGGTGCTGCTTGATAATATATACTCATTGTTATTAAAGAGATCTCATTTTTATATAAATACAAAAAAATCAGTTTCTGTATGTCAGTGAAAAAGCAACATCTACCTATTTTTCATGAGTAATCTTTGTTTTTAGGGAGGAAGCAAGAGATACCTTGTCACCTAGACTCTTGGCTGAAGAATCAGAGAATCCCAGACTGGTTTTGATTGGAAGGGACCCTAAAGGTCAACCAGTTCCAGCCCCTTTCCATGGGCAGAGATGCCTTTCACTAGACCAGTTTGCTCCAAGCCCCATCCAACCTGGCCTTGAGCAAAGTGAATTAATTTCATCACTGTTTGCTCAGCAGTTTTACATTGTTGTGGCTGGTTTCTATTATGTGAATTTGTTAGTGGAAGACATGGCTACTAAAATCTTTTCAGGGTCCAGAAGAAACCTTCTGATATGAATGTGTCTCTTATCTCCTGTGCTTACTGCTTTACTCCCTGCTCATAAAGCTGGACATCAGCAGGGTTGCCCTTAGAGTGCTTGGAGACAGGAGGGACCATAACTGGATATTACTTCCAAAGCCACCTGCTCACAGGAGCCCCAGGCACAGGAAAGTACATAGAAGTTTACACTTTATATGATGCTTAAATGCTTGTGAATGTAGCAAAAGTAAGATCAAATACGCAGAACAGACCTTTCTATGAGATCTAGCAGGTACAAATTCAGTGTTAGTCTCAGGGGGAAGTGTTATGTGGTTGGTTTTCAGGTGCTTTTGACACACCTTGGATCCCTGTGTTGATGATGCTATACTTTAGAACTTCAAAGTGGTCCCTAGGTACTTCACTACTGAGGTATGTTCTACTCTAAAAAATAAAGAAATTAGGTATTTTCTGTCCAAGAAACAATGGGTTCAGAGGCAGGTTTTTACACTTTTTCTGGTTTTGCCACAGCTATATTCTCCTTTTTCGAGGTAGTTGGGAATTCTCTAATGCAACACGTATTTGCAGGATAGCTGGGTGATCAGTCATTGCCTGCCCAGAATGTTTGTAAATGGATCTTTGGCTGATGCTGTCTTTTGTTCTTTCAAATTCAAAGAATGATCCCTCAATTGCTACACAGTCTCTAGTGTGCTGCTACTGGTATAGCAGGGAGTTGCTTGCAGTGGTAGAAAATTCTATATCCTGTGGGTCTACCCTGACCGTTCTATTTAATAAAGAATCATTTTTATAAGGAAAAGGGATTTCTAATTCCGATACTAGGGACACTTCTGTATTTCAGCACAATATTCTTTTCGGGCTGCTCTCAAAGTAATCATATAGCATTGCTTCATATTTTTGCCTACCTGTGCTTCTGTTGCAGGATAATCTAGCTGATGAAACCTTTGTTTTTCAGGGTATTAATCCAACTGTTGATATGCAACAGGGTAGCATTAGAAACCTCAGACTTAACTGTGAAAATGAAGGGAGTAATGAGCTGCAGAGTGGCCCATCTCCATGGCCGGAAAACTGAATTTTCAAGGAAAGGCCTTTTTTCCTGAGCCTCTGAGAGGACTGGAGTTGGATTGTTCCTTGAATAGGAGAGTTCAGGGATGGCTGAGGGAGAGAAGGGGGCTTTGGTGGAAATGCAAGATAAAGAAGATATTATTTTTCATAGGAAAACATTTTTTATGCAGAAAGTATAGCATGAGGTACTGTGAGAAACTTAGTGTTGAGCTTTCGAGCTTTTCACACAGCTTGATTATAATAAAGACTATTCCCTATGATTTCCATGTGGAAGCATTACTTCACTCTTGCGCAAGAGCAAACGAAGCAGAAGAGCCTAATTAAAGTTACAGAGGCTTCTTTACAAAAGAGCAATTGTTAGTTTAAGATACTGTAACAAGTCACAAAGAAGTTGGAGCAGACGCCCCAAGTTTTATATATTTTTAGCAAAGTAGGTGGGAAACTATGTGCTAAAGTGAGGTCAACAGATGGAGGAAGAGAGGTACAGGAGGGGAAGAAAGCTACACACCCAAAGCAGCCCTCCAAACCTCAGACAAACAAAAAGAACTAAAGAGACAAACCTTGGGAGAAACAGGTTTTTAACAAAGTTTGCCAAATAAGCAAACTTTTTTTATTAGTTCCCTGTGAGCAGATGCAAAGTGCCTTTTCAGTTCATTTTGGATAGAAGTAAGTGAACACATGCTGTGCTTTAATAAATCTTGGCACAACAACAATAGGGAAACTCAGACCTTGAACAATTGTGTGTTGGGGTTTGGTGATACTCACGAAGCTTCTTTGCATTCTTCCCTCTGCTTTTCTGCTTTGGAAAAAATAAATTGGATTATCAGCGATATGCAGAATCATAGAATCCCAGAATAGTTTGGATTGAAAAGGACCTTAAAACTCATCAAGTTCCAGTTCCTTGCCTTGGGCAGGGACGCCTTCCACTAGACCAGGTTGCTTCAAGCCCCATCCAACCTGGCCTTGAGCACTGCCAGGGATGGGGCAGCCACAGCTTCTGTGGGCAACCTGTGCCAGCGCCACAGCACCCTCACAGGGAAGAACTTCTTCCCGATATGTAACCTGAACATTTCCTGTGTAAGTTTAAACTTATACGTTGTCTATTTCTTCTGTCCTACACCAGGACGCAACCAGGGGAGGTGAATGGTCTTTATAACCTGAGGGGTACCTTGTGTTTTGAAATCTACTGTTCTGAATGTGGGACTGGGAGTCAGAACTCAACAGTGCAAAACTGTAAGCTTCTCTTGGTGAAGGGCCCTGCTAACTGCCCTTGGGGACAAGTTCCTTAAGTTTTCGTGTTCAAAATATATACCTAACCTGTCTTATATCCTTTCTTGGGAATCCATGTTCTAAATTTCCATCTGAAATTCCTTCTTCAGCTGTGAAGTAATCTGGTTTTCATAAATATCAATGCAAACCTCTGTGAATCTCTGTGTTCCCGTTTACAAAATGAGGCTGTACAGTCACTGGCGCTTTATTCCACTCCTCCTATTTTGGGTCATTATTTTATTTGCTTTGAAAAAGCATGGTGATGCTTCATGATAAGTTTGCAGAACCATGTAGCTCTGTCTGGATTTGCTATTATCACTTTGCAACCTCCTGGTGTTGTGCTGACTATTTATGTTGATTGATTTATTATTTCTTTTTCAAGACAGGGATCAGGAGTGAAATCTCAGCTCTGTCAAAACCAGTGGGAACAATCCTAGTCTTCAAGAGAGTCAGGATTTTATCTCCAGCCTTTTTACTTGCCCTTGGATAATTCACCATAACAACTATTAACAGGTATGATGTTCTGATCCCTGCCAAGCATTCTGGTTAAAGACTTAATATTTGGTAAATCTGGGGTATGCTTATTATCAGGCTATTGTAACTGTGCACAGGGGATTATTATCCTGCAGGCAGATGTGTTGAGATTGGTGAACCTTCCGATACACCACCAGTTTGTACAAAGCCCTAAAAGATACAGTGGGCAAGTTCCTGCGAGCTCCTTTTTCTGGGCTGCCATAGCCTCTTTGGAGAACAGTTTTAGTGCGTAGAATAGGCTTAATGTTTAAATTTCATTGTGCTTCCAGCTGCTGGCTTTGTTACAAATCAAAGCTCTCAAGATCACAGACGGTGCAAACAGGGAATGTCTGATTCATGAATCTTCCAGGTGCACTACTGTACTTTCCAGAAGAGGCTTGGTGAATTCTGGCTGTTGTATGTCCTTTGCATCTGACTGAAGCTGACTTTATAGTTAATACTGAAAGTGGAGTTGCCTTGCTTGCAGGGAGGATTTTTTTTGAAGCTAAATGTTCTCCCCTGTTGTATAGTTGCGGCTTAAATTTTCTTAATGCTTTTTTTGTATGAGATCATAGTTTACTCTGTTCTAATACCTATGGAAAATGTTCAGGCACCTCTTCTTTCGGAGTAACTTGGACACCTCTGTTGATGTCGATGATCACGCTTGTTGGAGATGAATGCTTTGATCTAGTTGGAGATGCATAAAAGTACTGG
Organism: Forpus xanthops; assembly: GCA_032466535.1. Taxonomy (NCBI): domain Eukaryota; kingdom Metazoa; phylum Chordata; class Aves; order Psittaciformes; family Psittacidae; genus Forpus; species Forpus xanthops. Next base: position 29,620 of record JASSUY010024856.1, read on the forward strand.
CTATGACAGGCACTGTGACACAGAATGTACTCCAAATTGGAACATATTTTTCCACCCCCTGGATCCTTGGAAAGCTCCATGAAATTTGTGTCTCTGGAAACTATTTGGTTAATGTGTATAGTAAAGTCACCCACATGAACTTGTGTCACGGAAAGACTGATCTTAGTGCAGGTAACTGAACCCTCTTAACTTTCATACCCTAGATTCAACTGGTCTTGCACCTTTGTCTGCACCATGTGTGTGATGTCAGGCTTAAAATAAAGCATTTCACTGAATACCTGGACATGGATGAGAACTGAGGGAAAAAATTGCCTTTTGGTTTCTCCTGGTTTTGAAGCTGCCACAGTGCACAAATTATGATTCTTTGTGTGTGAAATGATTATTAGGTTGTGACAAAAATCAAATAATCTGAAGACTGGTTAGGATTAGAGACAGTGCCAGATATAATTTTAGCGGCCTGAATTCTTTCCATTCCTTTTTAGTTGGAAAAGGGTAATAATTGTAAATTGCTCTTTGCAAGCAGAAAAATACCTCTGAGACAGTCTCAGATACTCTCATTAGCTCACGTGTTTCCAAAGTGGCCTTTGCCCCTCAGAAATTTCTTACTGAGATTAGTCACAAACAAGATAATTGCTCATTTCTAGGCCAAAAATAGATTGTCTGGGACTTAAAGTATTTGCATTTACTTTCATTTACAAATTGAGTCAACAGAGGTGAAAATTTTCTTCTCTGACTGAGATCTGCTTCTGTTGGGTGAAAAACCTAGAATATGTACCTGTTCGCACCACCTGTAGGCTGTAATCAGTTTTTTGTATTCAGGCATTATCTGTTTAATGTAAGTAACTGCTTGTTTGATTTTCATTAGGCAGGTTCATTTAAGACTGGTTTTCAGGCTCTATTTTAGGCATCCTGACATAGAAGTCAGATATTCATTACTATGAAATATTGGCAGCTGATGGAGTTAAATACAAATTTGATTTGCAATGACAGAAAAGTAGGAACAGGTACAGCCTATTAGTCAATGTTTAATCAGATTATCTCTTGGAAAACTTAGCTATTTCACCAAATGTTCTGAACAAGGATTCAACATGATATTGAACCTGTGCCAACAGCTTTTATGTTGTACTGAACCTCCTTGCTTTCACCTCAAGATGGTCTGAACACATGCCTGTTGTTTTTTACTTTGAGTGTGGTGGAAATACCCTTCAAACAGCGATCACAATGATAGCTGTTGCACCATTGTGATACACTAGCTATGATAATCCAGAAATCCCAGTATATACCTGAGCTTGTCATTATCTTTTTGCAATTTCATGTTACAGGTCATAATTGTAGGAAATAATTTTAGGAACAACTATTTGAGAGCTGTTTTAGGTCTCCAAAACCTGCATGTTTCCAGTCACTGCACTTGTCAAGCTAGCTGATGCTGTGTTAAAAGCCTGGCTCAATAGACTCTGAAGACCAATTATAGCAAAAGCTAACTGTAAGGCATTTTGAGTCTGTGATGTCTACTAGCCAGATGTGTTATGTACCAGTGCAAAGCTCATGAAGTTCAACAAGGCCAAGTGCAAGATCCTGCATCTGAATCATAGAATAGTTAGGGTAGGAAAGGACCTTAAGATCATCCAGTTCCATCCCCCACTGCCATGGGCAGGGATGCCTTACCCTACACCATGTCACCCAAAGCTCTGTCCAACCTGGCCTTGAACATTGCCAGGAATGTTCATTTTACCACTTCTCTGGGCAACCCGTTCCATTGCATCACCACCCTCACAGTAAAGAACTTCTTCCTTATCTCTAACCTGAACTTCTCTTTTTTAAGTTTAAACCCATTTCCCCTTGTCCTATCACTGCAATTTCTGATGAAAATTCCCTCTCCAGCATCCTTGTAGGACTCCTTCAGATACTGGAAGGCTGCTGCGGCAATCTCAAGCATAACTACAGGCTGGCTGGACACTGGATGGAGCAGCCCTGAGGGGAAGGACCTGGGGGTGTTGGGTGATAAGAAGGTCAGGATGAGCTGGCCAGAATCCCCCTGTGTGCTGTGCTGCATCCCCAGAATGTGAGCAGCAGGCCAAGAAAAGGTATTCTGCCCCTCTGCTGCGCTCTCGGGAGACCCTCCCTGCAGTCCTGTATCCAGCTCTTGGGCAGCAATACAAGAGGGACATGGAGCTGTTGGAGTGAGTCCAGAGGAGGCCATGGAGAAGCTGCGAGGGCTGGAGGAGCTCTGATCTGGAGACAGGCTGAGAGAGCTGGGCTGGTTCAGCATGGAGAACAGAAGGCTTCTTAAGGGGAGACCTTAGAGCAGCTCTGCCTAGAGGGGCTAAAATCTGGATATTCTGGAGAGGGGCTTTGGACAAGAGCCTGTAGGGACAGGAAAAGGGGCAATGGCTTTAACCTGACAGAGGGGAGACTGAGATGGGATCTTAGGCAGAAGTTCTTCCCTGTGAGGGTGGTGAGACACTGGCACAGGTTGCCCACAGAAGCTGTGGCTGCCCCATCCCTGGCAGTGTTCAAGGCCAGGTTGGATGGGGCTTGAAGCAACCTGGTCTAGTGGAAGGTATCCCTCCCATGGCAGGGGATTGGAACTGGAAGAATTTTAAGGACTCTTCCAACCCAAACCAGTCTGGTTTTCTCTGATTGGAATCAAGTAGAAGTTTAGTTTTCAAATGTAAAGTCAGTGTGCTGTACCAGACCTCTGAACCACCATTGAACCTGAAATGCTTATCTCTGCTTTGCACTGATACACCACATTTTGATGGGAAGTGGGAAGTAGTGGACAGAAGCTTGTAAAGGAAAGACTTCAATCTCTTTCAGCTGCTACTTTGGGAAGTGTAAACTTAATTTTGCTTGTGGGATGTTACTACATACAAAGATGATGCTATTTACCGTGTGTTCCTGTGGCTCCTCCTTCACCATCTGATTCTGACCTGCAAATTGAGGGACTTGCTATTCTGTATTTAGTTGAGCCAGGCTCAAATGGATTATAAAAGCCCGGAGGCTGTGGCAGTGCTCTGTGTAAGTTACGTTTTTATTTACATGCTCATGACACTTATGTCTGGGAACACTTGCATGTCTTGCCAGACACTCTGGTACCCAGTAGCTATTCTATCTTTTCCACCAATAGTTCACAGCCTTCTGCCAAGTTGTTTCTCTTTTGTTATGAAAGAGATAAAAATAAAATGGGCTGGAGCTTGATCAAGAAATGATTTTAGATACAGCTTGGCAACAGAAGCAGACCCTCAGCAACATTTTCCATTGTAGAGTTGCTCTTTTTTCCTTAACTGGCCAGCATGATAAATTGCTAATTTCAGGTCAGGCAGCTTAAAGCGTGGAACAAAAACAATGACACCATGGAAAATAAAAAGGGTGTCCTGCATATTGAGTTTAAATTTAAATCTGTCTCTCTCAGGGAGCAGGCTTTAACAACAAAAATGGAAACACACCTCAGAGGAATACGGCTGAGGTCTAATGAGCAAGGATATCTTTTAAATTCACCAAGAAATGTGGTTTAAAGCCTTTTGCCTGAGAAAATGGATTAACAAAACCTGATTTTTCTTCACTCATCCCCTTCATTTAATTTACTCGTTGTTTTTTCCTTTCAATTTCACCAGTGGTTTTTTAAAGGTTAACATGACAGCAGTAAAAAAATGATTGCCTCTTTATAAGGATCTTGGTCTCACAGAATAAAATGTTTTAGAAAAGGTCTCAAAATGAGAGGTCTTCTGGGCTATTCTCTGTGTATACAAATCTGTATCAATATTATGAACTATTTCAGAAATGCTTGTTGGGCATTTCCCAGCTTTTTCAGAAGTATCTAAGCAAGTCAGGTGCTTAGATCCCATTGAATTTAATAGGACTTAGAACTCTCTCCATAACTTTAGATGTCCAAATATATAGAATCATTGAACTGATAGTTTTTAACTCACTAAAATCAATGAGAGCTAAGTACCTAGCATTGCAAAATCTTTGTAAACATGGTTCTGGGTTTTTTGGTCTCTCTTGAAACTGAGACTGTTTAATCATGAACATGGTTTGGAAATGTTTGTCTTAAAATTTGCTCTGTCCTCTTCCTGAGGGAGATATCAGCTCTCTTCCACATATCTTGTTGTCATAGACACGTGAATGCTGTTCATCTGCGTCCAGTATATTGAATTATTTATCCCCAATGATTTTACTTTTTGAATATTAGGAGATAAGGCTTCAGCACTGTTTTGAAACCTGGTCTAGTGGAAGGTGTCCCTGCATGTGGCAGGGGGCTGGAAATGGATGGTCTAAAGGGCCACTCCAACCCAAACCTTTGGATTCTGTGATAATGTAAATATGTAAATAATTAGGCATTTATTGAATCAAAGTATGTGCATTTAGTTATTGAGCCCTTTCCTATCAAATCAGCTTCATTATAAGTATTACGGCACTTCTCTGAACGATTTCCCTTAAGACAAGGTTTTATTGGAGGTGAAATGCATAAATGTGAATACAAACTTCAGATGTTGCTGCAGACAGCCTTGTGCTTACTGCTCAAACACTGCTCTGTGGTGTGATAAAATGCCTTCTTCCTGCCTGGGTGAGTATCAAAAAAGTCTTTTTTTCCCCTACACTTTATCACATGGCAAATTCACGTCTAATTTAGTGTTCACACAAAGATTTTCTGGAGTTTTAGTTCTAATTGAATAACAGTTTCCTGGAGTTATCAGTTAGAGTGGCCATCTGTGGGTCACTCTAACTGAAAGGGTCATTAGTTTTCCCTGGTCATTTCCACCCATTGTCTTCCTTTTAGAGTATCCATAAGGATTCCAGTTAGCACCCCAGTGTAACGATGGGTTGGCTTTTTGTGTCAGTGGAACACCTGTCCATTAGGGAGAAAACGGAGGCTTTCAACTTGTTTTTCAAGTAGATCAGTTGGGAACAACATTTGGTCACTAGCAATCTGGTCCAGGCTGCCTCATATCCATTACTCTGATCAACCTGCTTCTTCAGGGAACAGCACAGGGCTACAGCATGATTTTTGTCATTGGGCTGTGAAATAGCACTTGTGCAGCTTAGTGCTTGGTAGTAGCTTTTACTGTCTCTACAGAATTCTCACCTGCACATAACAGGTTTTTTTATTGAGAGCACATACCTGGTGTGGAATTAGGGTGTCATCAAGCATAATAAGGACCCAAGTTAATGACAGAATCATTGGGTTGTAAGGGACCTTCAAAGCTCATCTAGTCCAACCCCACAGAGCAGGGACATCTTTGCTTAGATCAAGTTGCCACTACAGAGAGTATCTGCCTTCTGTTTTATTAATCAACTTCATCATTAACCGGCAAATTCAGAGGGGAAGAGAACTTTATTTTTTGTATGTTTTTGCATTTGGGTTTCCTATTAAAAAATAGTACCTTTTTCACCTTCAGGGTCAAACACTTTGCGTTCAGTACCTGTATTGCTGATCTCTCCTCAGGAGGTGGTGTATCCCTTGTGGATTTCAGCTTTATTCATTAATTTCTCTTACCAATTAATCCTCCTGTATATTCTACTTGATTGTTCTAATCTTTATGTTTGTCCTAAAATCTTGTTCAGTGTCCTGTGTTTATAGGAGCTGTATTCTACTACTGTGACATCTGCATTTCAGGAACAGGATTTCCTGTTCTTTCTGGTGTTTGACTTCCAAAGTGGGCTTCAAATCAGGGAAATAAAATTGTCTTTTCTACAGCACCTACCTGATGAGAAGCGCTCTGTGGAAATGATACAAAGCCTTTTGATGCAGTGTATATGCCACTTTTTTAGGTGCTTGACTAAATCGATGAACTTTGAGACTTCCAGAAAGTTACACCTCTGTTGAAGTGCCTTGGTGAAAATGTGATTCCCTGAACTGAGAGAGGAATAAGGTACTGCAGTTCATTGTTAACACATCTTGCACAGAGAAAAGAGAAGGAAAAGTTGAAGGTTGGCTGGTTTCTTTCGATTTGCAGTTGGGCTGGTTTTCATGACAGGCTGCCTCTCTTTTGTGTTAAAATAGCATGAAAGTGGTGCTTTTTAGAACTATCAACTTCTCCAAGTGGCTGCAGTAGTTTTGCAGCAAGTGCTTTGAAATATTTTCTGCTGAGCTTGGAAGAAATGAGACTCAGAAATTCAGAAGAACTGGAACTGAAATTTGCTTCAGCTTTTTGGTTTTGGAACCAAAAGCAACTGCCCATGTTGTAATACCTTTCTCCCCTGTTCCACCTGTAACTTGTGGTAATCAACCTCTGAACTAACTGAATTGCTACGGTGCATGGTATTTGCCAGCATAAGATGGACGGAGGAAGGCTTTTTCTGTCTTCAGCTTTGTGTTGTTACAAGACATCAATTCCTTTACATTTGATAATTTTCTGTCTTGTTTTTCATTTGATTCATACTCACTGTCTTTTGGCAAACAGCTTTGCATTTCCTTCTCTTGTTGAATTTGTGGCCACGTAAGTTGTCAGCTGTAGAGAGGCAAGAGCAGGAAAGCTTGTCCTTGACATACCCAGTGGAATAAAAAAAGGACAAAACAAAATGCAAACCATTTCCTATTACTTTGTTCTGCTGGTAATTGCTATAGGAGGCTGCCAGACAGAACAGTGTCTGTCCTCAGGTCAGGATGGTAATCTCTGGTGTCCTGCCAGCCTACAGAAAAAACAGTTTTTGTTTTCTGCAGAGCAAGATAGAGTGGATGTGGCTACTGACAGCTAACTTTGTGAGCAGGGTGCACTGCAGGAGGGGTGCAAGGGCTGTGTTGGAAGTTGAGGAGAGCAGTAGGGTGAAGAGCCACCTGCTGTGTTCGGAAGAGGCTCTGTAGCTTGTGGTGCTTTTTCACAACTGGGAGATTTGCAGCTTTAAGCTTCTGGTCTGGACTAGCTGTCTAATACTGTGTCACTGTGAATGGTGAGGAAGTGACAGAATCACTGTCAGTGGATCACTAATAACATACAGAAACTTATGAATACTTTATCCCACAAGAAAGAACTAATGTGGGTCACTCTTTAGAAACGCTTCTTCCTTTCAATGTCTATAGAGAAAACCTACCTGGTAACTGAGCTTTTCTTGGCTAATGCATGCAGTAGTTAAAATTCATCATAGAATCAGGAACTGGTTTGGATTGGGAGGAACCTTAAAGCTCATCCAGTTCCAACCCCCTGCCATGGGCAGGGACACCTCCCGTTAGACCAGGTTGCTCCAAGCCCTGTTCAGCCTGGCCTTGAACACTACCAGGGATGAGGCAGCCACAGTTTTTTGGGCAACCTGTGCCAGCGCATCACCACCATCACAGGGAAGAACTTCCTTATCTCTAACCTAAGTCTCCTAACTTGCCCAGACACATTTCATTCTCCCTCTTTTTCCTACTCAGTAATATGGCGAACTGACATTTAGCCATGAGTAAAATGCTTTCTTAACTACACAGAGCAGCACCTTGCTCTGTTACAGTTTTTGATGTAGTGTTGCAGTTCTTCAGATCATAGACATGAATGGGATTACATTGTATTAACAAACATGGAGCCATTCACATACTGTGAATCATATCTCTGGGTTTAAACTCTTCACAAGCTGTGAAACTTGTGAGGGGTAATTGTATGAGGAAAGACTATCATCAGGAACTATCAGAAAATACCAATCACCTCCAGCAGAACTGTGAACATCAATAGCAGTTACAGTACTGAATCACTTGGCAGAAGCAGGATACCTGTGAAGAGACACTTAGATGACTGGGCTCACAAGATGGAAAAGGGTATAGAGTTGTGCCATGACTGCCAGCTTTGCAAACTCAGTCCCGCTTGAGGGAAGGGCAAAAGTCCCTGAAATGTGGCTGGTTCTACTTCCAGACAATGGGATCAAGCTGTATACACCAGGAAAGCACAAAGCAAAATAAGTTTATTTAATGCTTGAATAATAATATTAGTAACCTATGGTGGGTTAAAGCAAGGAGTGGGAAGGGGAGATAGCAATCTTCTCTCCTGCTTGGTTTATAAAAGAAGTACTTCCTTCTCTGGTTCCCCTATTTCTTGGCTAGTGAA